>QOVE01015052.1:0-13712 GCA_003521275.1 Tricholoma sp. MG99 | reverse complement strand
TCACTCAAGGTGATGGTCACAATCTCACTAGCGCGAACATCTAGGAACACCTCCTCAAACCCTCTTAACACCTTCTTCGGCTCCCCCACACTAGTGGGATAGCCCAAATAGACTTGAGGGATCTCCGTACCAGCAAACATTCCGGTGTTAGTCACGGCGAACTTAATTATATAAGATGTGTTGGACGCAGTGACCGTCAGCGACGAGTACATAAAAGTCGTATAGGACAGTCCAAATCCGAATTCGAATCTAGGACTTATGCCATAGGCATCCATGTAGCGGTAATCGAGTAACAGTCCCTCAGTGTATGTAATCTAGAAAGCCATCAGTGGCCATAGTGCACGAGGTCAACAGTCGACTCACAGAGGGAAATCCCAGGCTATTGTATACGATGGAAGTACCATATGCAGATTCATCCTGCAGAAAGCAATGTCGTTAGATGCAAAAAGACAGAGACTGAAATTGACTACTGACATCTGCGATACTAAACGGAAGTCGTCCGCTGGGGTTAACCTTCCCATAAAGAACGTCTACTATTGATGGACCAGTTTGTTCACCGGGTGCACCAGCATATATGATTCCCGTAATATTAGGATGGGTACTCCATCGCATGTATACTGGACCGACAGAGTGGACAATTACAATGGTGTTGTTGCAGACAGCTGCAACTTCTTCCACCTATGTAGCTAGTATTAGGACCAAAAGGTGGATGAGATTATGGTAAAGAACGAACCAGACTATCACCGTTATACCATAGTTCTAGATCATTTCTATCTCCTTGGTTGCCCACGACTATGTCATAGGAACCTAGCTCGCCACTCATGCTATATATAACACGGTGAGGGAAGCGCTCAGTATAGATCAGTCAAATAAGGCACGAACGCATTTACAAAGACAAAAGCAACATCCTTATCTCGCGCAGCATCCACACTAGCGGCGACATCATTCGAGAGCGACTGTGTGATGGAGGCTGAAGTACCAACAAAGGTCGTGAGAGCATTTATTGGTGGAACCATAAACTCCAGAGAGTTCGAGCCAGAACCCCACCTGCTCAACCATCAGACATCAGAAAAAGCGACACAGTTTGATCTCCAGGATATCTGCAGCTCACCCGATCGACATCGTTCCGTCATTACATTCGTTTAGACCGTTACAATTCAAATTTGGCATCTTGGCATCCTGCCCAACAACAGCCATTGCCTTGATCTGGGAGGCAACTACAGGGAGACCCCGTACGGCCGTCCCAGTCATCGTGCGGTTATTCTTCAGCAGAACGGCGGAGGCAGATGCGATTTCGCGAACAAGAGTAACGTGGGCGTCGCTTCTGACAGATACCCCGAGGTTAAGAGAGCCAGACCCATCAGGGTGTTGTGAGTCAAAGTTGACTGCTGGGTAGTTCTGACAATGTGTGTGAAATGGAAAGTGATGTGAATGCAGGAAAGGTTCGCTTACCAAGTCTTGCCCTAGATAATACCACGGCGCAAGTATTCGGGCTACCATTTGGTCAAGTCGCTAGTCTCATTTAGTAACACAATAATGTATCGCAAGCAGGTAGCTTACAGCATAAGGAACTTGGCCATTCAAAATGGCACTCTTCAGGTTACTTCCGTACATACCGCCCCCTGAGAATCACTTTTTGAGCTGCGGCAACGATTGTTTGTAAAAAAGAAACAGAAAAGTACCAATCAAGATCCAATCTCCGGGCTGTTCCATGTCAAGCCCAGAATTGGCGTTGTCACTTGCAGAATCGTGGGTGGCGCCCCAGTCGCTGACTACGTAACCTGGAACGAAGATAATGCTTGAAGCTTGAGATTCGTGAAGGCGATATGACACACCCTGAAAACCGTTTGTATGCAAAAGACCTTGTGGTCCAAGCAATTCCTGATTGTGGCAGGATGAAGTTCCATTCAGTCGATTATAAGCGCACATTATAGACGAAATATTAGCCTATATTGGGTGGAAACAATGTGAGCTTCGATGGTTGCAAGCACAATTCAAATTTGAAGTCACCTCGATGCTTCGGATGAAGGGATATAAATATATCTCGTGCATTGTTCGGTCGTCGATGTTGGCAGTAAGACCATACCGCCAATGCTCCTGATTATTGCCAATGAAATGCTTGGCGCATGCCTGGACGCCAACACTCTGGATGCCAACAATCGTCTCAAAAGCGCCTTCACCATTCAGATATGGATCAGGCCCGAAGCTGCACACACACGGGAAACGTGGCTGAGGGAATCTCAAAGCTCTGAGATCGACAAATATTTACCTCTCCCAACCTCGACCAGCTTTCGGATTTCGCATCTTCACATCTGAAATTAGACCACTGCGAGAAGATAGATGCATAGACAGGACATACAATATCCATAGCAGGTCCGAGCAATACACTTGTGCGAAGATTCAGTATGCTAGATAAGAGGCATGACGAAATAACCTTACTTAATACCTTTTCCCCGGAATTCTTCTCCCATCGCTCGTCCCCTCGCACGCATAAGCCTACGGCTAAACGTTGAAGCAGCATTGATCCCAGCTGGGAATCCTGTAACTCCCTTGGTCAAACGGACACCAGCTGGCCCGTCATTCAAGCAAAGCGAAGGAATTCCGAGTCGTGCGACACTGTGTGTATCACCAACACAACGACCTATACCAATGATTAGCTGGCACAATGCGAACGAAAAGCACAAGACGAACGGCTGGAGTTGAACTGTCCTGTACCAGTGACCATTCCAATCTTCTCGTCTAGAGTCATGAGTTGCACGATGGTGTTGGCTAGATTGTGAGATTCTTCCCATGAGCCTAGAGAACTCTTATCAGGACTCGTCTTGGACTGAAAGGGTGCGGACAAACGCTGATCGAAAGCCCAAGCATTCTCGACGAGAAAGAATGAGAGAAATAGAAACAGTCCGCGCAGCTGATTCATCGTATCGCTTGAACCTGGAGGGAGAGGCAAGTTATATAGACATGGTGATTTGTAGAATGTTCAACCTATCGCCTTCAGGGTGGACGGCCGAAATAATGCATAATGGTGGGCGTACACCAAACAACCATCACGGCATAGTTCAGAGAGAATCAAATGGACATATCACGCGGCAAGAGTCCCCGAATACGCCTTTGAGTCCAGGAGACACACGATATCCAAATGCTCAAGATGGGCATCTCTTGACTCAGGTCGATCGAAAGTTAAGCGTTCCTGCAATACGAGCCCGAAGTCGATGGATTTACGCCAGAAACGATACTGTATCATGTACTTGAATGTTGAAGTCAGCAACTTGGCTGATCAGAAAGAGGACATGATGTGGCTTGATGCATGATGGTTATCATTTGTGGTCAATCAATTATCTTCGAGTCGATTCCCACGGCATCCCTTAGTAAGTAGTAAACTCACCCCGTCCTGCTCTTCAAGTTCGACACCTTGTCATCTCACCAAAAAACGGCCCTTTCCAAGCTGACGTTGACTGTCTCGAAGTCCGTCTTGCAAGCAGAGTGAATAAGGATAATTCGAAGCCATGCAAACGCCGCTATCGATGTGATTGGACGTTTGGACCTAGCCACATTCGGATCACTGGCAGGAAATGGCACCGTCATCCATTCCGACGCGAGCTATGTAGCTACTGACTGTGTGGACCTCAGGGGGACACTTGGGGCACGAGTTACTGACAGCTCTAACAGGCCTTGGATCCTTAGCTATGCCAAATAGGTATTAGTATAGGCGGATATCAAGCACAGTAAGCACTGTTGAAGCATAAAACAAGTGGGACATGCAAGTGGCGAACGGGTTACGCGCTAAGCTGAAGGGACGCTCGAACCGGTCCGTCACTCCAACAAAAATCACGGCAACTTGGTTGACATTCCGATCAACCGTGTCATCGAAATTTCGGAGTGGAATAAATTACGATAAGTGGGTCAGATTAGAGCATATCTGCAACCGTTTTACTGAAGCTGTCAGCCAATCAGGTTACCACGATCATGAAAATTCCTTTTATATCCGAAAAAGATAGTTGCGGCAGATATGCTCTATCATGACATTACGGCGAAGGTCTTACTGCGCGGGAGGTGATTTCACCAACACACGTTGCTACTTGTCAGTGAGTGCATATACGTCTCATCAGAGAGAAGTCTGGTTATTAGTTAAGATCAGGCATTCAGGGTTGATAACCAGTTAAACTTATTGTTCTCAAACGGATCGTTGTCGACGTCATACCCACGCCGCCGCCAACGCGAGTGTGTCGTTAATCTCCCGTTATCTTGCTGATGAGATTGACACGAGCGTCTTCAATGGAAACCTCTCATTTTAACAAATTCACGGATGTTGGCAGCTCAACTTGAATCCCGTCAGTACGTCTGTTTTTAATCATGTGCTGCCTTGCTATGGCGCACTGCGGCGCACGGCGATATCAAATCTATACTTATTAGATCCCATCACCAGTCACCTGGCTCGAATCACTGAAACTAATAGGTTCTGTGGGTGCTTGTAGGCTTTTCTACCCAATTTAGCATGTACTTCGGTGTTGACTGCTTTATTCTTAGAGACAACTTAAATAACATGGTCGTCGATGTTGTTTCCTCCATAAAAAGACTTGAGCAGTGCGTAAATGGTGCAATACTATTGTCTTATTTTGGAAGCGTCGATCATTAATTGTGATTGGCCGGGGCCCGTTGCCAGGAGTTCTACTAGTAGGTGGACTCGCTTCCGCCGGTTCCTCGGAACAAACAGGACAAGGACCCCCGAAACTTGAAAGCTCAGCTGAATGGTAATGAAAAAGTCATGAATATTGTGCGACATCGCAGCTCTATTCTAGGCGATGGAAAATGTCAATTTTTTGAAGATAGAAAACCACCCGCACGCGAAGTACAGCGATCTTATTCCTTGGACCCGAAAAGAGCTCCCTCAGATTTTTTTTAAAGCCCCTTCTCTCGAAATTCTTCGTGTAAATCACGCTTTGGAAGAATAGTCCTATAGAAGTGCTCTGGGACCGGCTTTGGGATTGATCTTCAAGTGCGCTAGAGGGGGGCACACAAAACCGTAAGTGGGACGCTGCAAGGCACGCCTGGGACATCATGATGATCCTGTGAACCTGGTGGCTCGGTCGGGTGCAGGCGGACAATAGAGTAGCCCCATCTGAGCCTCTCGACGCTCTCTGAATACTGGCTAGTGGGTAGATGGTGGGCGTGCCACTGGTCCTACGCTGGTGCAAGGAATCTCAATCCGCAGCTGAGGGGAGTACTGCGAGGTTATTATCCCTAGGGCCTGTGTTTTCGGGGGTCCTGACTGAACAACTCCTTTATTTCCCTTGATGTAAGTATTCCAGGGCATTCCGTGATTCCTGTCATATGAATCGAGGACTCAGGCTCGTGTGGTTACAGAGGTTCAAGTTCGAACACCGACTCCGACAAAGCAACATTGGCAGGCTCAATCTGTCTCACAACTCAAAGTCCGACCTGAACATCTGTACCCATGGTCCCATGTGGCCGACAAACGGGAACAAAGGATTTTCTTCATCTTGGTTATTAGGGGCCGTTGATAAAATAAAATCATAAAATATTTGGACCCATAGCATCGCCC
This sequence comes from Tricholoma sp. MG99, assembly GCA_003521275.1. NCBI lineage: Eukaryota > Fungi > Basidiomycota > Agaricomycetes > Agaricales > Tricholomataceae > Tricholoma > Tricholoma sp. MG99. Next base: position 8,149 of record QOVE01015052.1, on the reverse strand, counting down.
ATCTTCGCTCTACTAGTATCTGAGGCTCCAGGCCCGTCGCTACTAACTACGCTAGTCCTCCAGGAGTACATCAACCTTTTTCGAACAGGGGCCTTGTTTTCTCTAGGTCCGGTAGACAACAAGTTCACTTCCGACATCAGCGCTGACATTTGTCGTTCTCCAAAACGTCACTGATACCCTGCGTTTAAGTAGCTTCCGTGGGTCCTAGTGGCGTCTTTTATAATGGGAATATCGTGAATGTACGGTGTCAATATTTATTCTTCTCATTCCTTCTTCTATGTAAGCGCTCAATGACCATTCCCACCGTCGAAACTCTCCACCACCGTCGCGCATTCTGTATATCTAGATTTTACCCCCCACGAGCTCTCTCGTCTACCAGTACTCCTTCTCCCTTCAGGCTGGATCCCTCACTGGATATTCCCACCCAACGCATAAGCCGCGCGAGTTGTTCTCCGCACCTGCGAATACGCCGCGAGGAACGGAAACGAAGACTCCTGGAAACGCAAGCGGCGGTTCCTTTTTCTCAGGTCGCCAATTTCCACTCAAGAAAACTACCGCCTCTAGGAGCACACGCACATAACCTGGATCATCCGTTCGGAAACACAGATCCCTTCCATGTAAGTCCCTCAATTCACCATAAAACCTCACGCCGCTAACATGGATTTTCAGGTGGGTCAAATGGTGAGGGTCCGACACTTCCTCGAACAAGACAATCACTGGACAGATTGGGAAATTGGGATCATCGTCGAAAAGTCGAGATTTCATGGATATGTGAGTGGCACGAGAGGCGTGCACAATAACACCGCGGATTCTGCGTATGTTTATTAATCATTCCCTAGGCTGGCACGAACGCGCGAGGCTACATCGTCCGCTGCATCAACCAGGACACGGGCCAATCTACCGAAGGAAAATATGCTGCTTTCCTGGCGGAGATTTGTGGGATTAATGATCCTGAGCCCGATATCACGCCTGAGGAATGCGGATGGCGGAGAAAAAATGCGGTATTTATTCCAACTGTAGTCCATTATCATATGCAGAGCACTGACTCAGATGTGTTGAAAAAGGATTGGATTTACACACGTCTGCCGATACCTGAAATGATCAACGATGTCTCGATGAGCAGAATATGGGTCCCAGCATACGTTCTTGTAAGCCCCGCGGTACCCTGGTCTCTGGCGCATTTCATAGTCCTCACCTACACTTGTATCCAGTCATGGAGCACCGATAATCGAATTCGCATTTCTGTTCGGGCTGGCCTGAGAGCAGGCCAGGAGTTTGACGTGACAGAGGCCCTGTCGTATACCCCTGAAACCGCGAATGCATGTCGGCTTGCAGGATACTACGTGATGGAGATCGATGGACGGTTGACGAAACCACCGGGACGACCAGTTTTAATTCCCGTCGACGCCATGAAGCTGCCTCCTTCATTTTCCGGTTTCCAAAAGCCATGACCACTAACGTGCTGGCCACTGTACTTGGCAGCTTGCCACTGCGAGTTTCCATATTAACTCGCATGCTACACCTTATTACCACATACATAGTACTATTTATGATATTAACTAATTTTTTTACTACTACCATTGCCACATTTGTGATCTTGCTGTGCCCTAACTGTAGCGAACTGTAACAATAAAAATAAATTTCCATGAATTACAATATCCAAGCAATAATACTTGTAGCATTAGTAGCGGCGGTGCTTCAGTCACGGTCTGCGTCGTTGCCCTAGCACTGGCATAGCACCAAAATCGACCCTTACTGACTTTTAAATCATGAGTTCGATCTGGAATTAGCCGTGGAGCTGTGTGGATCCTTGTGCCAGATGCTAGTGGAGCTTGCCTAGTATTACCTGCCAACAACTCGGCCCAGTTGTGATTCAATGAAAACGGTCACGGAAGTTGCACAACTTGCACTTGCAGATGTGCTCCGGTTCCTTCTCTTCACTGAGTCAACTTTTTGCAGTTTTTTGAGATTGTAACTTCAAGTTGGCCACAGAGCTGGCTCGGAGAGCTAACTATCACACATGTATAGCTTGCCACTTGATGGCGTTTCAATTTGGAGGAGTGGTGTAAGCACTGATGAATGGATGGCAGACCGTAGTATTCTATGTAGTACTACAAGCCCCGTATGATAATTGCAGAAACCCCGAGGAAATCCCTGTAATACCTGGCCTCATGTAATTAATATTCTTGTAGATCTAGATATTCTTACAGCCTACTTAGCAGATGGACAATTGCAGGTCGTGCAACAACCGGCGTATGTCTGAATTGGTGAATGCTCCCGAGCCTTGCCTGATTTGGTGAAGATATCGATTACCGTTTTGGAATGACTCATTCAATGGCGCGATGACGTGATCATTAACGTCGCTAGGGCCGTGGAGAGTCGAGATCAGTGCAGTCGCAAAAAGTCCATCAGAGCATTTACATAAGCAAATCCAGGCCTATCCAGGCAACCAGAAGTCTACGGGTTCTGATTGGTCCGGAGCTGTGGAGCAGCCCTGATGAACCAATCAGATGTTGTAGAATCTTGTTCGCTCGAAGTTGCTGAAGTTGACCAGAAGTTGAGAGCCGTTGTGTTATGCAAATTGTGTACATATGTACCTGGGGGTTCCCTGGCACTCCAAGTCCAACAAGCACACAACACAGAATCTTACAGAATCTGACCGTCCTTAATGGAATAGCGCTACTCCACGATAGGCAGGAGACAGACTTAGTCTGACCAACGTCTGACAGCAAGTTGAGGAAGTGCGATCGGTTAGGATCCGAGTTGCATCATGATCCTGTTAGAGACCATATACAGAGATGAGGTCACTCCAAAAATATATCGCCTTACAAGCACCAGCTGCAAGCCTTAGATATCAAAGGAAATAATTAAGATTACAATGAATGCGAGCGTACAATGCTGAATAAATATCAATCTGATGACGACCTAGGATATGGCAAATTATAAAGACAGACCCAGGAATATACTAAAGAACCATCTACTTTCACTGACTCCCTCCATCAGCTGCTTGACCCTCGTTCAAATTCGCCTTCTCATCGGGGTCAAGCCAGCTCTCTTCAACTGTTGCCTTCACCCGTCTAACATACTCCTTCATATTTTCTCTGTATAGTTGGGCTGCCTCTGCATTGGCGGGACTATTAGGGTTCGGATCATGCAGAAGACTTTGTATCGATGTTAGGATCGCGGCAACGTCGTATGTAGGTGACCAGCGGTTTTGCAAGATATCTAGACAGAGTTCGCCATTTGCATAGACGTTGGGATGGAACATTCGCGAGAGGAACTTGACAGAGGGAGGTTTATTAGGGTATGATTCATCGAAAGTCAGAAGTAACTTGAATGTGCCATCTTCGAAAGGAGTGTCCGCTGCCATCACAGATAATATGAACAGGGTTTCAGATCGCAAGCCGGCTACCAACTACTTACCTGGCCCAAATATGACGGCATTCCAGAGCATAATGTTGTCTGGACATGGACTGCCAGAAATGCCACCCGGTGGGTCACTCGACAAACGTTTGAAGTCCCGGATAAGGCGTCTTCTGCAGTTGGTCGACTAAACAAGAGTCAGTATTCAGTACTTGAAATTAGTGCAACGCAAGAAGCTGACCATTGGAGAGAGCGTTGAATTACAAGTACAAGGAGCGTTCAGATGAACGTTTTGGGGGGAGAGTCGTGTTTGTTTGTCTCTGCTTGCTCTTTTGTTGACAAATCGTCTCGGACAGCCACAGGAGAAGCCTTTTCAAGTTCAGTCCGATCAATCCGTCCACCAATTTTCTGACTGGTTTCTTGCTAGTTTCGCTCCTGAAGAGGATCTGGGAGAGCTAGATCGTACAATGTCTCCCCTAAATCTCTGCCCTGATGCATAAGTAACAGACTACAGTTTTTATTTTCAATTACCGTCGAGCGACCGGCGCATCCGAGTCTCTGGACGAACTTCAGATATTTGGCGCCTTTTTAATCTTCCTGAACACTCCGATCTCTAACGGATCTTCCGCCTCGTCGCTCAGCCTGATGGCCCTTCGTTATCCTGAGCCTTCGTATGAAGCGGAATGACTCCTCGGGACTCGGAGATTTAGGATATGCATGATGTTCGAAACAATTAGACTAATATCACATGATAATTATAAGCAGGTCAAGTTCAAGGTCCCTTTCAGCCTTCCAATTGAGCGCATGCTATGTTAGGTGATGTCAGGGTCAGGTGAGTTCTCAACCATCAATGCAGAACCCTTGAACTTATTAGCTTCCAAAATAATATGGCTGGTCGTGAGTAGCGTCGCCTTTTGCTGGGGATCGGCGTGTTACAACTCATTGAGCTTTCACATTGCGAACCAGAAGACTTGGAACGTATGGCCCATGTTCCAGTGCTTGTTAGTAGCCAACACACCGACTACCAGTGAGGTGATATCGTTAGGGAGAAAGGGGAACCAGAAAACTTGTCAATTCCTGGCAGGTGTACATGTCAAGCGGAAGGTAACCAGTCGTGCTGTTGTAAATGCAAATTTTCTTACGTCCTGTTCTTCGTTTTCTTAGGAGAGTCTCAGACTTCACAACCGTTCACGTTGAATGATTTCACATGTGTATAATGTTTTGTTATCTGCGTGATGACTGAAGGCTTGTTTAATGTTAACTAAAGACTAGATTAACGTTAAGAAGGGGTTAGTATCAAAAGTTGCATCGAAAAATATTATCGATCTCACAAGTAAGAAAAATCACAACGAGAGAGGTTAGTATAAAATATAAAATAGGGTATATAACGTTGACACAGTGGACACGAAATGTCAGCACAATGGAGGAAATCTCTGATATTTCAACCTGCTAGTGCTCAGTGGGTGTTATCCATCATGGACCATTCCTGCCAACATAAATCACACTCATGGTCTTCTTCGTGTCGAGTTCGAGCACAGGTAGGAGGAAAAGGCATGAAAAAAGTCTCAAAAAATGAGTGCGGAGAAGAAATGCCCAATTATCAAACCAAGGCTACACAACCCTTGGTATCAAGCTAAGGTACAACGTTTGGATAATTACTCTACTGGTAGTACTAACTTATCAGAGTCCTGCTCGAATATATATGTATCGCAAAACTATAAGTGAGGTATGAAGTTTGTCCATGATGCTGTTTGATACGCGGCGAAAGGAAGAGCTCGTAGTGCAAGGAAGGCAATCGTCAAGAGACAAAGACGAGCACAGCAGTACAGACAGACCGGTCCAGGCGACACCATCAAAGAATCGTACTAATAAATCTCGCGCGGCTTGTTCGAACAGGAACGATATAATAGGACATACTGTGACAATGAGGGCGGACACGCGCCAGAGGGTCTGCTCGACGCGGGAAGGGAAATGTGAATTCCATGCAAAACAGTGGATCGCTCCAAACATCCCCATAACAGGTACAATGCGCATCCGATACATCCAAGTCATCGCCGATCGTTTTCCCGTTTGGAGGTTAACATAAGTGTCAATCCCGAATTGAATGCGCCAGGATAGTGGACAAACTTTCAGACTGGGCCTAGGTGTGGGTGTCGAAGTCGTCATCAATGGAGTGGTACTAGTACGTGACAATTCCAGACTCGTTGCATCCCCGCCGTCTGCCTCTAGACCAGCCCTGTCCTCAAGATGTTTCGCATGCAATGTGATAGGATATACTACGTGGAGCGGTTTGTTCCACCACAGGATATATATGAAGCAGACCAATGTGGTGATTTCCAGCTCCATCACTGGAAGGCCTGAACCCACACGTGCTGCGCATTGAACAGCGAACCAGCTTGCCTGCAATATCACAAGTGCCTTCGCAACTGCATCACCTTTACTCCTATCCATAATAAGATTTTCTGTGATTGTAGAAAAATCAACCTCATAAACCTCAAGTTGGCGCATGATAGTCAAATAGTCCTGACGCATTTTCATCGGGCCATCGTCAATCACAAGTTCAAACCCTCGCATACACGCCATGATCCCACGCGTCTCGGTCCATTGGACATCTGGATATCGTTCTGGGATGTCTGACGGTAAGCAATCAGATGTTGGGGATGAAAGGCACCCATTACCAGACAATATTTTTATCAAATAGGAAGCTTCTACCCACTGCACGAGACCCTTATTCACAGCGACTTCTGGTGCCATTATCATGAAAGCCAGACCACGTATGCGCGAGATGAGTCTATCCCTCCCGCCTGTCCTGCCCTCCTTCGGGACATCAAGGTGCATTGCTACCCACGTGCATAAGAAAATCGTAGTCAAGCAACTCCACACTACTGGCGAGCGATCGGCAGTGGTATAGGTCATTGCACAACGACGGATGGGATGAAAATGCGTCAAAGTGAACGTCAGTCAGGGTGTAAGTGACGTTCGTAGTCGGAGTGGGTGATGCAAAAGCAACATGTTGCGCGGCGGCGACAAGTAGAGTGGGCAGGATGAGTGACATGGTTAAAGGGCGAATTTGAATGCTGATCGCAGAAAAAAAGACTCGAGTTTATAAGACATGGCTACACGCGCAGACCACGTGTTGACAAGCGTCCGTTTGCGCGTCTGAATACACCTTTGTCTGTCTTATCTCGAGCCCACACAGAAATTCCGACTTTCAACTTATCAATCGTGTCGCGGATGTGAAGAGGAACCTACTGTCGATCGAGGAAATCGTACAACCTGTGGGTGGCACCTGTCGAGAACGCTGTGCAAGCTACGTTACGCCAGCTACTTCATGTTTAGATAGCACTGGACTGATTTTATCCAATGGGGGTAGGGAGGGCGCGGCATATTTTGAACACCTCGTTGGCGTGGGCTATGCAGACCATGCGTTGGCAGTTTTCGTAGAGTTTGGTCCAAAACTATTTGTTCGTTCTTTGCAGCGGCAATGAAAAAGGAGCACGCGTCGGGCCCTGATAACAAAAATCAGCGAACGAACTACAATATGACGTTGAGCAAGGAACCCATACAGGGGCCACGGTCCAGAGGCATGTGAGCTCGCTCCCCTCGCCACCACTGGTAATTAATCAATGGACCGACACGATACCTCTCCGACAGCTGCCAAGTCGTGGTGTCGATGGAACCCGAGAGGAGAGGAACAGTCCGAAGGTCCGCACTGACGTCTTCCTTGAAATAGAGGCTTCCGATGCGGGAGAAGCAAAGTGACTCGAACTTGTTCTCCACATCCAACATACCGGTCTTAATCGGTCTAACATCATCTGCGCTATCAAACTCCTTCCATCAATGAGCCAAACGTACTCACATTATATAGTCAGCACCAACGGAATTCGTGTGGCCTCGTTTCGCGCCACTCCATGTAATGACTCAGGGGACCGGAAGGTTGAGCACTTCTCGAGCAAACTGAAGCGTCGCCACCTCGCTTGCAGTCACCAGATAGGATGGCCCAGCAAGGGGGCAGGGAAAACGCGCAATAACATTCAATGAGTCATCCAAACTAAGGCAGAAGGCTTTGTTATAAGAGCCTAAACACCTCGGACAATGAAAAAAGGAGTTTCCGATAGAATGTTAAGACTTACCTTCAAGCTTTGTAAAAAGAGTGCAAGAACGGGCTCCCAAGGCCTCACATGCAACCCGGGCCAGCTCGACAGGATCGAAACGTGTATAACGTATGTCATTTTCTGCATTTCATAGAAGGGTACGCGAAATACTCGCATCAATAGACATCAGAAGAAAGGTGGTACGTATACACGTTCACGTTCATTATACAACCAACGCCCACGGGTGTATCGAAACAATTTCTCCATCTTCTGAATACGATGGGCTAGTAAGCGATCGAGACGGCGTCGACCAGTCCCGTGGGGCAACTGATAAAACTAAGGCTTTACCGAGAAACAGCTCGCTACTAGCCAGCGAGGCACGTGAAAAGCTCTCACGGCGAATTGAATATCATGATCATTCCAACAGGGTCGACCATATTTTATGCCGGTTTCAAAGGTAAGTTTACCAGTAATCCTTTGTTATCTCGTCATATTGGACTTGTATCAGTCATGTTCTCTAAAAGTGATCGTCTTGACTCAAGGTAGCGTCTGACGGTTCCGAAATTTTCAATCACAGAAGGTGTGAAAGCGGCACGCTGGCTTCAATTAGGCGAGAATAACCCTGGAATAAGTAAACCATCGAATCCACTATACTGTCATACAAACACCCGTGCCGACTTCATGGCGAACAA
>QOVE01015049.1:3533-16333 GCA_003521275.1 Tricholoma sp. MG99 | reverse complement strand
CGCTGGTGCTAAACTCCAGTAGTCTCATCACTGCACGGCATGCAGCAATGGTCCTATGTTGTGTTCAGTTTCACATGATAAAACGATCGACGCAACATACGTGACGGTGGCCGCAGGAATCTAGTCCATCCGATGTTAAAATCTAGTAGATGGTAGTAGTGAGAATCAGCTTACCGTAGCAATACTACGCAGAATTCGGGCGACAAACGAGGTCAGAGGAAAGGAAGACAGCTACAGCCATACGCACACATTCATTGGTGCTAACCGGATAATATATACCATTACTAATTAAAGAGCTGGATGAAGATGTTAAACACGTACTATTGAGGTGAAGGACATTTAAAACCTGCACAAAATTGCCCAGTGAGAGAACCATATTCTGGCCGTGGAAGAAAGAAGACTCACGGCTGGGATACAATTGGTCGAGAAAGAGATGAAGAAATAAACGAGGCCATCTTGGAAGAGTAATTTCCAGAGGTCAGTTCGAGCTGAATGTTTCTTCAGCAGCGCAACTGTAGTAAAGATCAAGATGATAAAGTCGAAACCCATTGCTGCAGAGAGGAAAAGACATAAACGAAGGGCTGTGAAGAAGAGTTTTCTGGTCACTTACTAAAGAAAAAAGTAGTGTTGAGTAGAGAAGGATTTGTTCCGGTTACCACACAACTGCGGACGTCAGCCTCCCAAGCCGCGGTGACGATAAACATTGTACGATATAGCAGAGCCCAATGCGCGATGCAAAGGATACCTAAAGGGATGATTATTCTTCTTTCGCGTTCCCACAACGCGATGCTGGTAGTACGGCATGTGAGTTAACGTTCCACAACACGCAGTTGTAGAGCGTACGTTCGGAGCATTAGCGAGGTGGAAGCACATAAGATGCTCATATTCCCCGTCCACTGCAAAATAGTGTTGAATTAAAGATGAAAACAATAGAATTATCACACGTACTGAGTTGAATGTATATAATGCCTAGAAAGAAAAGAAAGACCCTGAGCCGATCGATTAATTTCAGTATAAACCAGACATACCCCACAATTGATCTGCAAATTCTCAGGGGTTAAATATTGTCTTGAGATTAATGAAAAACCTCCTTACCCGAGTAGTGACAGTCAGGGAGATTATTCTAGTGCGGAGGTATGTTAGACTGTAAAATTGCAACAGGAACAATATTCACAATCCAATCAACGCGAACAGCATGCAATAGCGGCAAAGGAAAAAGAAGACTAAACCGTCATCAGTTTGCGCTCTCTATCGTTGTAATTGGAATGTTTCATACGCACCCTGCCAAGAACGATTGGTGTGGTCAAAGATATACTAGCAAAGCAAGAACGCCAATACGTACGAGTGGCCACCGAAATGCCCTACGTCTACTCAAAAGAGAGTATTCGAAATCACAGGTGGTGAAAAGCTCCCATATGTAAACACCAAAGAGTGAAAATATAAGCTTTAAGAACACATCTAGTTGTTCCAGTAATAAACAATCCATTTGACTTGAATTGAGTCGGAACTCACCTGAGTCTTTAGCGATCTCCTTGGGACCCGACCAGTCGACCATCTCTTACGGTGTTACGGTGTCAGTGTAGGGTTTTCAGATAGCTAGGAAAGGGGGGAAGATGGCACAGTTTTCGTAGAGCGATGGTGGGTTTCTTGTCGGGTACTTCAAGCCTCGCCACGGAAAAAATCTGAAGCGCATGCCTTTGACCTTTAAACCTGGCATACTGACAAGCTTTAGGGTCGTTTCCCGATCATAACCGCCTGCTTCTATATTGGTCTTCTTCTAACGTTTCTGTCTTCTCGATGTTCAGAAACAATGCAGTTTTAACTATATCTGACTGGCCGTTATGTCAAGCAGAACCCTCATTTTGGAAATGTACGAAGAAGGCTCAACTTTTTAAGTTACAATTTTCTGGACGCCGTCGGACCATGACTTCTGACTCGACCCTGAAATATTCGACTTTAGGCGGACAGTCGTGCAGGGGATTCGAGGGCCTTACATACCTCATTGAAAATTTACTTGATAGAGACTGTATGCTAACTGCTTGGCAAGGGATGAGATCGCAGGAACTGCTCTCAAAGAATGTTGTTCATGGCAACGTAAAGACGGGGACTACTAGCGGAAATAAGAATGCTCGAATCTAAGTTCACGCGCATTATAGCATTACTAGCCTTTAGTCACCGTGGAGGGCATGGATTAATGAGATGTCGACTCCCGACATCCTATAAGAAGAATCGGATGATCTAGTAAGCTCGGATCGGTGCCCTTCCCTTCCAATCAATGGTGATAGAAATGTGTAGAGATGTCCACAATTAGTAGCTTGCCCTCAGTGAAGGTGAGATATTTTTTATAGTAAGGCACGATGGAAAGGAGCTGGTGAATTGAAGGGGTGGAAGGAGGCCAATTGCACAATCATTGGTGACGTTTGACATGAGAATGCTAACGGCCACCAAATCACGTCGAGTTAGCGGAGTCAAGAAGTGACAGCGCTATGAAGCCGGGACAACCTTGACCTCACCTACTAGCGTGAACTTGTTGTAGTACGTTTTTTTATAGGTCGAGACAGCAATGAATCTGGCGCTCCAGGTGTTCCAGCCCAGCGAGACTTTTTCTCGACCTTTCTAATCGAGAAACGTAAGTAACTTTATTGGACTTATCTGTCTCTGTGTTCCTCGGTGTTATGAAGCTGGGAACGCGAAGAAAATGATATAAGACCTCAGACTCTGAGCAGACGCCGAGCATGTCTGATTAGAGAAAAAGAGGAAAGTTCCGAGTCGGGAGTGTTGGTTGGCTGACGGACCCTTCAAGTTCGTAAGTTTGATTGGGCCGCTAGAGTTCGGACCTGCGACGAGAACAGGGCGATGTGTGCAGAGCCTTCAACTTGAAGGAATTTGAATGAACGACAAACCATTCTTTTTGAGGTATGTATCGGATGACAGCCACAACGGTGAATCGTGATTCTAGGATTCTGTGAACGATCAACACTTCTTTGGACCGATAATTCTTTGGCCTGGTCCTTTGACAAAAAGTTGTGTCAGCATAGCAAAATCTGTATCGGCTAGAGGCAACCTTTCTACCTACGAAGCGGAGAAAACTCCCATTCAGACCACGACGCATCAACTCAATCTTACGTAGCTCCAAGAGACACATGAGACCGTCAAAGGACTCGATGATAGATATTGATAAGGTCATTATACTTGTATATGACGATAAGTGTCTTCAAATCCTGGCTGATACACATGTGCACCGTCAATGAACCTTAACTACACCATACTGCGACGTTGCCATCGGCGCCACTGCTCACTAGCCAAGGATGGCGGCTGCACCACTTGACTTGTAGCACACCAAGTCCGTCTCGAATCTCATGCCCCCGAAGAATCTTCAGAGGAACGATCAACGGATCTGTCATGAGGTCATTGTAGACTCTTGAGTGGAAGATTTGGATCGCTCCATCATCCGAGGATGAAGCAAAAAGTGGGTATGTGGGGTGAAAATGAAGCGAGCGTATGGCACGTGTGTGGTATCTGAGAGGAAGCTTTAATGGAGTTTATTTAGAGAGGGCTATTACGAGTACCTTAAAACCTTGTAAGGTTTATCGCTGAGTTCAAGATCGAACCAGCACAACTTGCGGTCATACCCGCCAACGATAAGATGGTCGCCAGACGGATGTACGTCCATAGAAGATATCCATTTTATACCAGGAGTTAAAGTCTTTAGTAGTTTTTGCTCGGATAGATTGTACAACCGAACGTATTGTTGCGTCTAATTGAACAGAGATGAATCCTGATACATGGAATCGAGGCAACGGAGCTTACAGCAACAAAGAAATGGGGCTTTAGGGGATGGAATAGAACCAGTTGTACCGCGCCCCTAATCTTCTTGAACGGAGCCTGTGAATATCTTCTAGTGATTTGATGGATCCAGACTCCACTTTGCGTGCCACCACTCGCTATAGACGAAGGTCATGTACACTACCGAAAAAGATGCAAGTTTTTTACAACACTCACACACAGTTGCAAGGTAGTCGCCTCTCCTGTGCCAAGAAATTTGCTGAGGCAAGCCCGATGATTGAGGAAGATGAATAGTGAGAATGGGTGTGTCACTAGACCACGAATTAGATGGCGGGGTTACCCACTTGACCGGCGATGGTGTAGGAGGAGGAGGGGGAAGATTCGCGGGAGCGAGTAGGGCTTGGGAAAGTGACAATACAGGTCCAGATATATTGGGAGGAATGATAAAGTGCACCTTCTCCTCACTATACAAGCTAGTAAAACGCAGCAATAACCGTAATGTAAGATTGACTCACATGCTAACAGCAAAATAGCTGACGTCCGTCCGAGGGCACCACTCTAGCGCTCCAATCTTGCCCTCGAATTGCCACCTCTTCACTTCTCGACCAACATTCACCTCCCAAAGACTGACAGAGCCACTCTCATCACCGCTAATAACCCAGGCGGCATCTGGACTGACACTAACGCATCTAGCACGACCTTTCGAGTGCACGAACTTGAGGCTTTTGTAATTCGGGAAGGGTTTCAAACTGCTGGGACTGGGTAGTTTGGGTATGAGGCTATTTGGATCGATATTAAGCTTGACTCTTTGGACTCTTGGAGCAAGGTATAAGTCTAGTTGCCGATTGAATCTTTCCTTGATGAAACGATCATAAGCAGGGACAAGTCGCAGGGCTGGATACTTTTGGGGTAGATAGTCTTGCTCTCGGTCTTCAGGATCCTGTGCTTCCCACGCTTTACGCTCAGCCTCAGTTGGAAGATATTCTTCTGGCGGATTGTAAGACTCAGAGTTCGTAGGCAGACGAGGCTTCGGCGCAGGGAGCGGTGGAGGAAGTAATGTGGACGGTTCTGACCATATGGAGTAAAACTCGAATTTTGATGTGGTCTTCGGTTTTGAGGGTACAATGCGACCTTGGCGAATGGCGCGCACAATTTTCATAACCTGAAGTAAGCTGATGAATAAACCGGATAGACTAAGCGAATTTAAATGGTATACTTTTTGTTTTTCCCATTTACTTGGAATCCAGCGACGCTTGGGTTCTGGGGCAGCTGATAATGGCATTATTTCTTCCTTGCCTTTGCCAGTGAACCATTCCGTCATAGGTTCATATGGATCATAATTTGCATCCGGCACTTCATTTGCATAGAGTCTGCGAATGATGTCCAGTTCTTCACTCGAGAGGGGTTTATCCATCTGGGCAGTTTTGTCAAAGGCGGTATTCCTTCCACAAAATTAGATTTGAAAGCTGCCTTGCAATATGGACCACAAACCATGACGAAGGATTGTCCACCGTTTGCAAGAATTTGTCCAACTCATCACCTCGAGCAGGTCGTAATATCTTTTTACCGTCCATGTCGTATCCAACATGAGGTAGATCGTCATACCAGTGCATTGGAACATTCCCAACACGGTTAGGAGCCTGTTAAAATTGTTAACGACACTGAACCAAGTGTAGAGCGAGCCATACGTCTTCCGTGGATGAATCGGAATCATATTCGGGTTCTATCTCTGGATAAACGCGTTTTTCTTGACCTGTAATATCTGATATGATGGTTTTGGCCTCGGGAAAGATGTGATGCTCTTCGTCTTCAGAGTCCGAGTCAGAATGCGAGGCCTCGTCTTCCTCGTCTTCCCCGCTCTCGTCTTCGCTCACAGACCCGTCATCATCATCTGTTCCTTCTATGCTATCGTCTTCACTGTCACTTCCAACGTCGATCTCGGGAAATTCATCCACATGCCCATCGTCGGATTCTGCATCCTCGCCATCTTCTTCGTCGCTCAACATTTCCAGATTCTCCGCCTCAAAAAGAGAGGCAGGCTTGGCTTCATCTTCAACAGCCTGCTTCCTCTTTTTGCCGTTCTTGGAAATCTCTTTGACCCCCATGCGAGGAAATTCAGAGCGAGTCGTATAACTTAATGCTTGGCGATGAAAAAGTCGCAGACGCTGTTGCCGTGAATTTCAAACACACGTCAATAACAATTCTCAACTTTTGGCACTGACCCCCACGCAAAACGCGTCTCGCGTTGATCGCTTATTTCTTTCAAGGATCTCAGACGCGACCTACGCAAAAGATGGTGAATTACGGTGGAGGTATGATTTATATAGAATTTTATAATCAGCGCGGTCTCATCATGTTTCTTGCTTTCTCCGAACAGATGAAGTAGCCGCGCTTGTCGTTGACATAGGATCATCCTCACTACGAGCCGGATATGCGGGAGACGACACTCCCAAGGCTATAATACCTACGTCTTATGGATATAAAATTACACCTAGTGCCGACGGCGATGTGGCCATGGGAGGTACAGAAGAGGGAGCAGAAGCACCGCCAAAACCGCGACGTGCGGAAATGTACATAGGACAGCATGGCCCATCCATCTGGAGGAGTGGCATGGAAATTGCGAATCCCTTGGTTGATGGTCTTAGTAAGTTTTAAAATTTACAATTACAATGATGGTAGCGCCTAGCTCATCCAACTATACACAAGTCAATGATTTCACTTCTATCCCTCCGCTCATCGAGCACGCAATACATGATGTCATGCGTTGCACACCATCCGAACACCCCATCCTTGTCACTGAGCCCACTTGGAACACGCCCGCCCATCGAGAACGAATGGCCGAGATCATGTTCGAAGAATTCAAAGTCCCTGCTTTCTACATTGCCAACACCGGCGTACTCAACGCGTATGTCCTTTCTTTCTTGCTGTTGGAAGGTTCACATGTCGACTTTTTTAGATTTGCCGCGGGAAAAGGCTCCGCCCTTGTAATTGACGTTGGCCAGACAATGGCAAGTATAACACCAGTAGTTGACGGGTTCGTCCTCAGAAAAGGTAAAATCGACTCTCACTCTAAATTACGAGCGTTTTCTTATATTTAACCAGGACTCTCATATTCCGCGCTACCAAGGCTCATTCACGCACAAGCACGCCATATCTTGACCTCCCCTACACAACTCCGCCGAGGGATTGATCTCCTACCTTATCAACTAATTACCAACAAAACGGTATGCTATATTATCGATATATCCTCGATCTCTAATGATCATAATCAAGCCCGTGGAAGCCAACATCCCACCGCAATTTACTCTTCGGGAAGACCGCATCGCAGGGACAACCAATTCCTGGCGAGCATGGTCCGAGAGCCGAGAGCTCGACGAATGGATTCAGAGTGTAGCCGGAGTGCTCGAGCAGGGCTGGAACGACCAGTTAGGTCTTTTTATGTACTAGTGGTCATCAACTGATAGCAATACAATTACTTACAGAGCTGCCATGACTCGAGCTGCACGTCAATACGAGTTCCCGACGGGGTTCAACACCTATTTTGGACCAGAGCGGTTCACAGTGGGCGAACAATACTTCCGGCATTCTGCAGATCTAATCGTACGTCTACCAAACGCCGCACTATAAATCATAATAAAAGCTATCTCTCTTAGGCCTCGAATCCCGGATTGCCGCAGCCCATCCCAACATTAATAAGTGAATCTCTACGCGCCTGCGATCCTGAACTGCGACAAGTCCTCTTGGGCAATGTCGTCCTAACTGGAGGCGGAAGTCTGCTGTCCGGATTTTCTGATCGTCTAGCCGCAGAGTTAACTCGGACCTTCCCTCATGTATGTGTATCCATTCACTGTTGTTTTGACCCGTTACGGAGATTGACCGATCCACAGACAAAGATTCATGCCCCGGGGAATCCCATTGAACGCCGATATGGGGGATGGCTCGGTGGAAGTATCCTTGCTAGTCTGGGAACCTTTCACCAGCTTTGGATCAGCAAAGAGGAGTGGGAGGTAGATGGCTTTTACATTCTTATCGTCTCATTGTTCTAATTTTGTACTCTTCTAGGAACATGGAAAAGCAATTGTAGGGCAGAGGTGTAAATGAGATGTGTCAATCTGTGTTGTCTTCTGTATTGGTGTACAAGTGGCACTGGCGACAGTTTAGCTGTGAATGGTGATCCTTACCTCTTCAAGATATACGTTGCCGAATCACACAACCTGAAGCTTGAGTTGGCAAACTAGAAGCAGCCACGTACGAGCTTGCAGGATAAAACAACATACATAGCATTTGCAGTAAATAAATAAGCCTTGTTTTTTTTTCTTTTACAAATAATCCTTGGCTTGGAGCACGGCTCCTCGCCATATCTCCATGCCTATTTACGCTGATTCACTCCACAGCTCTCCATCAAAACCAAAAGGCACAAAAAGTCCAGAGGTAAGGTGCGACTGTGAGGAGGCGAGCATCGGAGAAGTGTCCGTTCGGAAATTCCGAGAGCGATTGTTCAACCTGCCTTTAAAACGAGGGCAAAGCGGAATAAGCCAAAGAGGGAAGGGAAAAAGGGGTGGGGAAGAAAAGAGTGTATAGTGGTGATTTTAAAAGCACAACAAACAACAGATGTAAATGGAAAGTCTCGGCAGCCATTTACAAGATGTGTTAAAAAACAGTCGTAAGAAAGGGAAGGTAAAGGTGGAAGGAAGGTAATTAAAAAATACAACCGGGCCCTTTTCTCAAGCACAATGTCATCCCATTTCATCCAGTCAAGCCAATACGAGCGTTCTCGCAGTTCGTTGTTGGTATCAAGTCGTTATCCAGCACAAGTTGCGGCGCCGCCCAAAGGCCGCTGTCAGGACAGTGCCTCCCCAATACACCCATCAGATCACCACAACGATCAGTAAGCTTCGACCAACTCTCTCCTCTCACGGGCGCCCATCAACATGCCCAATCCACCAATGGCCTTCCGCCTAATTCTGGTCGCAAAGTTCTTGGGACCGAGCTCATCAGCACCAGAAGGCGGCCCACGGGGCTGCCTGGTAGGTTGACTTGCCAACCTGTGGCTGACAACGGTGTTTACGGACGGGTAGTGATCCGACACGGCGGAGGCTGGACGTCCGATGCCGAGACCCTCGTACAATTTCTTGGAGGCCTCTTCGCGCGGCGAGAGAGGCGTGTCACTTGACGAGGTCGACCTAGGCGTAGTCGGCGAAGAGTTGGACGTAGCAGAGCTGGAGGACGAGTTGTCGTCGTTACTGTCGGATGAGGTGTCGATCATCACGGCGTGAGAGACGGGCTGGGTGAATCGCAGGGGTTGTGGACGGAACCTGGCAGCCTGCTGTTCGGGTGGTGGAGTTACCTTCACTACGGGGGAGGACACGGTGCGGTTGTTTCCGCGAAGAACGGAGTTATTAGTTGTGGCACGCCTCCATGATGTGACTGTGTCGGACTTGGAGGGTGCAGCAGTGGTGTTGTTGTGATTGACGTTATTGGAAGTAAGATGACCAAGCGAGGTTCCTCCGCTGATAACAGTAGTGGAATGAGGAGTCGGCGGAAGCGAGGAGGTTTCGATCTCCTCCGAAGGGAAGATGTGCATAGGGCCCGGGGTAGTCAAGCTGACGGTTCTGCTTCCAAATTTGCCACCCAGCGCAGCGGTCATCGGTACTTGTTCGGTAGTGGTTGCTGCGAGTTGAGGCTTTGCGATTTCGGCGTTGTAGGCACGACGCATCTGCGCGGTGAGAGTGGCGGAGCGAAGATCAAAAGAAGCCGCGAGGGGGCCTGCAGTAGCTGGAGGAGGAAAGTTGAGACTGGATCGTCGTTCGCGGGCTTGAGCCTGAGCCTGGGCCTGAGCCTGCTGCTGCTGCTGCTGCTGCTGTTGGAGCTGAGCCTGAGCAAGCATCTCAGCCTGCTGTGCTTGGATGGTCTGAGTTGAAATTAGAGAGCTGTTGGTATACATTAGATGGATCGAACGTACCTGCATCCTGATGACTTCCAATTGCAGCATTTGCATCTGGATAGCCTGATTTTGAACAGTATGCTGTTGAGCCATCATGGGGTTGAAAACGGCAGGATTGAAAGGAACGCTGTTTGGGTTGAGAGGGCGGTGAGCCATCTGGTGAGCAAATCGATTGTTTGGACCATCAACGGCAGCGGTCATAGGGATGGCCCTGTTTGGGGAAGCAAATGGGGAGTGGGAGGGAATATCAGGGAGTTGATCAAGCTCGTCTTCTTCGGGGAAAGAGAGAGTATTATGGTGAGAGGCGAAACGAGGTATATTGAAAGAAGCATTGGGAGCAGCGGTATGAGGTATGGAAGATGAAGTGGATCTGACACCGCCTGTACGAAGGCCAGCAAGAAGAGAAGCACGGGTGGTGGGAGGAGGAACAGCAGCCATTTGGGATAGATATTTGTGATTATGCAAGTGAATTAATGAGAAGAAACTGAGTGGAGATGAGAGACGAGGTAAATGAGAGAAAAGAAAAGAAACTTACGGTGAAAGTAGGGGCTGACGAGGAAAGAAAAAAGGATTATGAATAGAAAGAAATTTTTTATGATTTTGGGTAGTAGTATAATAAGAAGAGAGGAGGGTCGAGAAAGAGATCAAATATCAAAACAGGAGGTGACACGTCGGTGACCGTGTGACTCGTCAACCGTCACAAATATCTCTTTGCACTCGCCCGAACCCGTCCGTCAAACACCGGACTCTGGATCATCCTGTGCGCCGTATGAAACGGATTCAACAATGTCTTCACATACACCTCCCACACATCCATCAAGAACTGTCGGATCCCTTCGTCGTTCTTCCCTTCATGCAGTAGTACAAATTTCATGTCTGCTTCCATAGTTAGCCACCTTTCATTTCCATGCTTTCTTTCTCTTACTTCCAGGTGTAACAAACGCTGACACTGTCCATTCATTAAACTTGTCTACCCCTTTAAAGTACCTGAGTCTTCCGTTTAGGTAATCTCTATCTTTCAGTCTGTCAAACGTACATCGTATTCTCTTTGCGCATAACATCCTCAATCACATCCAAACTAGCATTCGCTATCATCTGAATAACATGTCGGTCTTGCCCTCCTCCCATTCGAACCCCTCCACTCGTCGTCTGGTGCGCTGCACTCGTCGCTCCTGACAACGCAGTCAACGTTCCCGCAAATGCAGACGTTGACCAGTTTGGTAGGTTTGACGACAAGGGGGAATTGGCATTTGGCACTGGTTTAGTGGAGTAGTGAGTCAATGAATACAACGGCGTATCTGATGGTGATAATAAAAACAAATGATGAGACATTGAGGTCAAAGTCCACATCCAGGTCGCGACTTCGACGCGCCGCTACAACAACACCAAATAAACCGCTCGCCATGGCGTTTCGCCTTCTACGCTCGCCTTGTATACATCTCTCACCACGAACTCCAGTCCTCAGATCCTCTAATTCCCTACGCTTCTTCTCCAGTTCTCTTAGACAACAGTCTCGTAGACCATATCCCCATCGACACTTTAACCAAGAGCACCAGAAACAACCGTTTTTTCGTTTTCTAGATGACATACCCGAGAATACCGTCTTCTGGAGCATCATCACCGTAAATGGTGTTGTCTTCGCAATGTGGTTCATGGCCTCCCAGCGCCTCGTGCGTTCTTACCATTACACCACCCACTCCACAACTCATACCGCCATTTAGAAACAGCAACAGGATCCCACTTCAGCCAAGTGGATGCTGGATAACTTTACAGATAGTTGGCGGAATGTGTCCTCGGGCCGAATGTACGTATTCACCCATCGCGCATACAACAACTGGGGGGTTCTAACTACCTCAGATGGACAGTCGTGACATCGTGTTTCTCACATCAGGATCTCCCACATATCCTCTTCAATGGCTTCACTTTCTTTTTCATGGCCAGACCCGTTCTCTCCATCCTCGGCAGCCGTAGATTTGTCTTTCTCTACCTGGGAGGCTGGTCTCTCACCTACATACCAAGCACATCTGCTCATCCTCACTCACAGGTGGCATCTTCGCTAACATGGCCAGCATGGCATGGTCCAATCTCGTCAAACATCGCGACATTGGCTCACAGGGCGCAAGTGGTTTGTACATCTATGCAGCTCATTTGTCACTTTGCAACTGAATGGCCATCACCAGCCGCCATCTACTCCATCGTCTCTTACCTCGCCTGTGTTGCCCCCAGAATGACGTTTCAGCTCTATGGGATCATCCCCATTCCAGCTTGGCTAGCAGTCTCAGGCATTTTTGCATACGATACCTATTCTGCCATCAAAGACAAGGTATACATCATCTCTTTCCATCCGTGATTCCACTGACATCATCTATCACACTCAGCGCAAGGGCACAGACACAGCTGGTCATGTAGCAGGTCTGTTTGCAGGGGTTGGATATTTCATAGCACGCCGACTACGGTTATTTTAAGTAGACTAGCAGACTAATACCGCTCAACTTGGTACCGATTTAAAGGAAATAATCCATTACTGAGATGTATCTAGTATCAATAATCATACAAGGTCCTAACAACGAAAATCAATGTATCATAACAGAAATAGTATCGAATATGCACGGGGGTATAGAAAGAAAGTGCTCATCAAGAAAAACACGACTCGATCATGGTCCAACAAGTGGACTCTCAGGCTGCCACTACCGCCGCTTGTGGCCTCGATGGTGTATTCGTTCGCGTATCTAACCGTCTGATCTCCTTCTCCAACTTGTCCATCCCAGAGTAGCCATTCGATGCATTCGCACCCCGGACGCCGTGTTTATCAAAGAGATATGTCAGAAGATTCTTCTTCTCGTCCGCCAGTCCGTCCAGTAAAGCGAAAAGGTGGGTTTCATCCCGAAGAACCAGCTGTGCAGCTATAATAGAAGCAGCAGCGGATTCCCGTACGATCAGAGATGACTTGTCGTTCAGAGACTGATATAAGAGATAACGTTCACATATTAATTCAAAAACCCATGACTAGAGACGCACCGAGATCAAAGTCCCCTTCAGACGTGGCAATTCTTCCTCTGCAATTTCTGCT
>QOVE01015047.1:0-17203 GCA_003521275.1 Tricholoma sp. MG99 | reverse complement strand
AAGATACTTAGGATTTTATCATTTACCATCGCTTCTTCTACGGCTACCTTATATATATATTGAAGGTGTGCAGCACACACTCAGGCTACAGCCTACGTCAACCCACGGAATCTTTGAAAAGTACATGTCTCGTGGGTCCCCTCGAGGATAGCAGCCAGAAACAAGAGACTGACAGGTCTAGCCATCTCCTCATAGGCAACACAGCTTTTATACCGGATTCGTCAATGAACGCAGCGAGAGATAAGCATTCTACTTACGTTCGACATTCAAGCGCCAGCCACTGACGGCGCTCTCAGAAGTGCTTGTCTTGCTTGACGTGCTTCAGGTCGAGAAGTACAAGACAATATGAGACGGCAGTCTGATCAGTAAATCAAGATATCTCCATTGCTCAGGGCGAAGGCGCTTCCAGCTGCCACAATAGCATACCAAATGCAGCCGAGATTTCGCCGATTGCAATTCGAACAAACAGTTCACGATACTTTTAGGGAGCCGTTTGATGATATATATGACATCAAAGGTTATCACACAAAGGCTGTTCATGCATTCATGTGCAGTTGACAAGTGCCCCGAGGATCTTAACCAACGAAAAAAAAAAACCTCTTTCTGGGACTACTGCCTCCTTTCTACGAGCGCGCTGTGGTTGAAAACTCACTGCTGTGTCGAAAGTAGTTTGAGCTCCGCCACCATCATGTGTGGCGGCAGCCACATCGACCCTGTACTCCAGCATCATTTTATAACCCTGTAAGTATAAGACCTGTTACATGTACATACTTGATGGGCAGATAAATATTTGAACATCCCTCTCTCCATGTATCGTCCAATGCCATCTGAACCTTCTCAACAGGTCGAACCTGAGGACGATGGCGCCCGTGCAAAGTCAGATATCGATGGCTCGGCGTTTCCCGAGGGATACGACAAGATACAGCTCGATATCCTGATGGGCCTTCGCGTCGTGGAACATCTGGGCAAAGAATGCTCGTCCCCACATGTGTTACATTACAAGCGCGAGGATAGCCTGATTCAAATCCTCAACTGGACCGCACTTTTTATCACGCAAAACTATCCGGACAGGTATTGCGATATCGCAGTAGCACTTTCCGCTCAACACGACGGCATTACGGTGCATATCGCAAATGGTAGTGGCAGGCCGCCTAGTGAAAAGGAACGCGCCAATGTTTCATCACTCATGTCCATTCTGCGGCGCGCGATCGCGGATGACAGCAACCCCGCATTCACCACGTTAAGCTTCCTCGTCCCCCTGGTTCAGAAAGCATTCCCGGAAATTCTTCAGAATCTAGCCTCGGTAAGGAGCACAGAGACACAGGGGCCGCAACATACGTTACGTCGATTCTGCAGTCTGGTCTCCTTCTGGGTACAGTATCGACATGGTGGTGAGCGTTCAATAGGCTTCATAGACATGGCCATGGCATCCGGGGCACAAGCGACTGACATGCTGGTTCTGTCTTTCATGAATTTGATGAAGGATGAAGATTTCACGGATCGGATGGGAATAGCGTCGAATGAGAAGTACGCCTATCTAGAACCTATTTTGACTTGGTGTGACTTGTTGGTTCGCTCGACCTTTTTCGACGACCTAGTCAATCACTCTCAGTACAGGCAGGCTTTGGATGTCTCTGATCGTCAGTTCCTTTAACCGTGTTATCAAAACGCTGATCTTGACGGCTCTGTCCTTGTCAAATTTCTAGTTCTTTTTCTTCACGAGCTCCTCAGGAGGCTGTCCCGGATAGCTTGTTACATACGCGGCTCCGCTGAATTTGCCTACCGAGGCGTCTCCTATATTAAAGAAGTGCTTGGGTCTGATGGCGTAACAAAGTTCCTCCATGATGCCGGGGGCATAATTGTCAACTGGGTTTTCGGTTCCGGTGTTCAAGCCCTTCCAAAGTCTTACCGATGGCCTGCTGGTCCAAGAGAAGTGGTTGCTGAGATCCTTGAGCGAGATTCATTGGATCTGGATCATCTGGACTACGAAATGCGCGAATATGTCGCGCAGACCGAAACAGTGCAGAATGCTTGGAAAGAAGGGGACTCGGTCACCCCGCACTTGCATTGCGAACTGCGGCTAATTCGTTACATCGAGCAACATTCCATCGCCGTCGTAGACCGCGCCCTTGGTACGAGCCAGCCACCATGCTGGGCTTGTCACTGCTATGTCAAGAAACTCAAGTCCGTTCCAAACTGGTGTATGTCGCACACATCTGGGAAAGCACGAGATGATTGGCTTCTTCCACCCGACGGCCTACATGTCGGTCGAGTGGTTTTGAGGGCGTTGGTCAAGGAGACGGAGCGTGTCGTTGAGGAATATGCATTCGAACTCTGCCCATGACGGCTTGGGTATTCCTTCGGTATAACTTGGAGGCGCCAACTATGTGGAAGGAAGGAAGAAATCATGCGGCTGAGGCGTGCGTCTTCCGCGCCTGCCAATGATTTCTCAGGCTTGGCAGATGACTTGAATCATCAGAATCTCAAGTCTGAGAAACTGAATTGGTCAAGGCGATGCTTTTTGTCGGCGACATTGCAGTGGAGCATCATCTACATAGCATCATGCACCATCGGATCCGGACACCCTTTCGTGACCGAGTTCCGCAGGCTCTAATATCGTTCTGTCCCTGAAAATACATTTGGAGTGGGTTTCCCTGACATCAAAGATGCTTTTGGCGCTCGACGAGAATTTCGACATGCTTCGAGCTCAATCGCGAACCGGTCGCAATTGGTACCTGCTCATCCACGTAGTAGCTAATATAGGGGACATCGGAGTAGTATCCCTGTGTAGGAGAGCTGTAATATGCGATAGGATGAAACCTGTAGTATGTCCGTGCACAGCGGCGTACATGTCACGTTGGGATCTATCATGATCACTATTTGCAGGTTCAAGTCAAGACAACTATGTTTCAAGTTAAGACAGCTATGGGAATGATCAACTAATCAATCACGTACATGTGAAGGCCTGGATCGATAGAGCTAGCTACAGGATTTCCCTACCAACTAGAATCACGCGTACGCTGGGAAGAAACCCAGTGACAACAGGAGGATTCCATTAGGTATCTACGGTCTATTGTATCGATAAGGCATGCCAGCTACAACTATACACCCAACTTAACAGAATATGTTGAAATAGAAAAGGGAAGTGCGTGCACGTGGTGGAGGGTATATTGTTTGAAATATGAAATAAGTTATAACGAGGCGACGGCCAAGAGAGTGGGTTAGAGTTCTTCCACCACTGGATAAACCATGTCCCTGGCCGTCCACGAAGGGCGTTCCGTAATGAAGCTGAGGGAAGGGCTAGTAATGTTGCAGAGGGTAAGAAGTTTCCCGTGCTTCCGATCGTGTCATATTGTGGTCTCCACCTAATCTGTAAAAAAAATCCGCAAACCCTTGAAATATATGAACAAACAGATAAGTGGATGGTGATGAAGCAAGGTATTGATGTTGAAATGATGCAGCGGTAGGCAGCACGGGGAATCAAGGTCATCAGTGTTAGGGTGAAAGCAGTAACGCATAGCCAAGCAGCAGCATCATCCCCATGACCGATGCTAAAGAATTTGGTCGGAGTGCCGCCATTCCATTGGTAACCGTTGTTGCATATGTAGATCCACAACTCTTGATAGTCAAACCTGCCGCCGTGTCATATGTTTGTTTGAGCCCAGTCAGTGAATCTGCTTGGGTCGGGTCGCTTAGCGCGGCTGCATATGCATTTAGGACGCTTTTTGTGCATGGCGTACACTGGGGATTTGCATTCACAGGGAGCGCAATACCGAGGGGAAGCTCATAAAAGTAGAGTTCGGTCGGGTCGGGATTGTCCACTGCATTTAGGAAGCAGAAAGCATTTGTCGTAGGATCAGCGAGGCAGGAGGCATTGAACATCACTTCAAAGGCTTCAAGACCTAAGCGAATAAAAATGATTAGGCCAGAAATAAAGTGTATCATTGATGACGGCAACGGACCTGTCAGCGTTTGCTGCACCATTGGATTTTGTGTACTTAATTCTTGCGTGCATTCGGTGCGAAGTGAGGACGCAAACCATCCCATATTGGCCACACATTGTGCGTTGGGCGTGTCCGTGTTACACGTACCCCAAAGCAACGTATTCATAAGCGTGAGGTTACGTTGAGCCTGTTGCAAAATACGTGACTTCGTGGACATAACAAATTAATTTCCGCTTACATTGATGAACGCTGCCGAAGAACTCAAAAGCAAGGAGAATGGGCGACAAGACCGGAAGTCGAGTGTATTCGTCATGTTAGTGAAAAAATCAGAACACGACACACTCGAAAAATTCTGTGTCATGTATGAGTCAAATGGCTGGGGAAATGGGGTGGGGAGTGCAGGTGGTGAAGAAGGGATAGTCGGTATTGATTGTTGGGCAGCAGCCGTTGTAGACGACGTAGCCGACGACATGGTTGATGAGACTACCTGAGGCTCTGGTAGAGGATGTCGTTTATGCGGCGTCCAGTCCTGTCCTTTTGAAACTAACGTATCCCAGGACGGTGGACTGGAGAACACGTCGAAAGCGGTAGGATGAGTAAATAACCGGGTATAAGCAGTGATGAGGATGATTGCAAGGGGCACAAGTAGCACAGCCCATCCGGTTCGTCGACCTATTTTACGCTTACTTTCATGCGAGGAGGGGGAGAAGCTCTTTGGAAATTGGGGTTCTAGCATGGCGTCGTTATGGGTCAGAAGCTGGTCGCTTCGCGATAAGGGATGAGGAGAAGGGGGAGGAGTAAACATGCACCGCCAGTTTAAGGTTAAAAGAGTGTGAAGAAAAGAGTGTAAGAGAAAGAACGGATAGTTGAACAGATTGTATCAGCAGGCTGATGATTGACAGCACTGCTTCAGTCTGTCTCGAGGTTTGAGAGCAACGCCTAGAATAGAGAGAACTCGTAGCCGCACCTGGGTACAACCCTAAGAGACGTCGGTGACGGTCGGTGTCAAGATCCTGCACGAATATAACATAACTAAAAGTATCCTAAATTGTTTCCCAAGCACATAATTTCCCAGCAAGATCAGATCGATCAATCTCGATCACCTCGTGGCTGCTTATGGCTTACGTAGCTCACGTAATTATGTTTATCGATGTCTCCATATGTAGTTAGCCTATAGTTTTTTTCGCAGCGCTAGATATTGAATTTCAAAAATATGCGGCGAGCGGACAGCTGACGGGCCAGTGCACGGCTCTATCATCAAATCAGCCACACTTCGGAGCGCCCACAGGCATCGGAACAAGTTACTCTGGGCGATGCGCAAGCTATGCAATTCCTCTTGTAAGTCAGGTACGTCCGAAATATGATATATGCCCATCATTATGATACGTCAGCCGCTTCAGCTTGGCAAGTCAAGTCAATATGAAAGCCATTTAACCAACAGCACCCTATCAACTTGCAGTATTGCAAACATGCGCTCAAAGGCACCCAACTTTTGCACTATTTGATTGACTATACCTGGCGAAGAATAGTCAGTATCTATCTGGATGTAAAAAAAAAGTGACGTTCGAAACCCGCGAAGAGCAAGGAGAGCGTTTCAGAATGTGGTCAGAGTTCAAGCACTTGTGCCGGACACATGTCGCGGAGGGCTTTGACCAGGCATCGCCGCTTGTGACATCAGAAAGAAACCGGACGGACCTACCTATAAGCATCAGCCCCATGGTCTCCTCGACCACTTAGGTGGTCGAGTTAAATGTCGCCTGTTCAGAATTCAAAGCGGACGCCGCCTTCTCTGTTTCTTTTGTCCGTTGCAGCTTCTGTGCGTACTTCTCAGCTCTCGTTGCATTGAGACGTCTGACCTTGCCAGCAGGATGACGTTTGAGGTCTTCAACTGAAGTGGGTTGAGTCATCAAGGGAAACGCTTGGACGCCACTGTCACGGGCAAGAAGTCGATATTTCTCCGTGAAGAGTGATTCAACCATGACCGCGCTCCGCGCATCACGAATAGTTATCTCTCGCTCGGTGTTCTGAGAGAGGGTCTGTACCTTCACGGTCTGGGCAGCGACGAAGATGTCATACTAAGTATTTGGTGAGTTACTTATATGCATTCGCTCGAGATACAGAAAACATACAGAACCCTGGCCTTCTAGAGTGGTCATAGAATCCTGCGCGAAAGACATAGCATCCTCGAACGACTTGAACTTGTAGAAGCCTGAAAGCGTCGGTATCTTCAGGGCTATTATTTTGCCATCTTCAGCAACATTATGATAGTCCTTATACAGAATGTTCCAGCCACGACAGTAAAGTGGAACAATCGTTCTAGAGAAATCCGTGTCTGTGCAATATTCTTTAGAAGCGTCTTCGTCAGGTAATGCCGCCTTGACGGTTTCAATGGGAAGGGCAGGTATCCAAGGCAGTCGTTTCCTGGTTCGTTCGATCGAGTATTGGTGAAGCTTCCGGATGTCCTCAATGGTCACTGGCGTCCCACGCATTACATGAAAGGAGGTTTGCGGACGGATCGTGCTGTACAGTTTTTCTGTTCGGATCGCAAGACGCGCATCATGAAGTGTGATGCCTGGACTGACAAATGTAGAGTCATCCTTGCCCGGTGAGCCTTGGCATTGATGGGTGAATGTTCCGACTTCTATGCTACGGTCCCAGTCGTGGCCTTGGCGGCTTCTGCGGAAGACAACTTGAGGCTCATGCTAGAAACAGTCAGCTCGTTTTCACCAAAAACATGACACGCAGTGAGCTAACTTTGTCAGACGCGACAATCTCCCGTATCCCTTGTTGCATTTTGAGGACTTCATCGAACGAAGAAAGATTATATCGACGTGTCAGATTGGGTGTAGTGAAAAGTGCTCCGACAAGGTTTCCGTCAACGATAGAATGTTTCGGGTACGTAGTCGTTATGGTCCATCGACGTGAGTACAACGGCCAGACGTATGTTGTTAGCTGGGATCCATCAATGTACGGAGCTGGCAATTCAGGCGCCGGAGGTACCAATGGAAGATCCAGCAACGAACGTATAGGACGTCCTTGAAAGTTTCGCGTTATAGTTGAATGCAATATATAGACTAAGTGAAACCTTACCGTTACGTGGCTTCGAGTCTGACTTGCGTAATGTTGGGGACGACGAAATGGTTCGCGCGTTGAATCGTGCTACGATCCTAGGAGACGTGGAATCTAAACGACAAGGAGCAAGCCGCCATGCGCACTTCAGGCCGTTTGCGGTCCGCCGCATACCAGTCGACATGGCACTTGCGCAACTTTGGTTTAACTTTGGTGCGACTTGAAAAATTTTGTTGAAGTTGTTTACATGCTTACATAATTTGTTTGAGTCGACCACTGTGTTCATAGCTTGTTCGAATTCTGTGAGTCACGGTTCGATGCTAAGAATGTAATCCCACCCTCTTGGTCGACATTAATTTGGGTGACCTTTCTGACGCGACGCTGGAGTAGGGCAGCCACTGTATCGAAACTTCAGGGTATGGTCTTATTTTTCGCATGATTTGTAAACTTCACAGTTTTGTGACAATGAAACCTTATGGCGCTAATTGCAAGGAATGGTTTTTGAGGTCTCTGACCGTAGCCGTATTTCTCGAAGGGTCGTCGCGGGCAAATCGTATTGCTGCCGCGGCGCTCCGCTCACCACGTTTTCTTGCCCTATAACGCCATATAAGTCTTTGTTGTACATAGTATCGCAGTTTGAGCGGAGATGACGATGCCATGGTGAGTTATGTATTTCATACTTATCAAATACATGAACATTCACTTAGGAACTCGGTACCACAGGTTGGTCTTCTAGAATGGCCGTTCCGAAGGACATTACATCATCGAATGACTTGAACTTGTTCTGTAAGCATCTGCATTCAGGTTTGCTTCGTGCTCAGCGTATATGTACAATACAGTATTTCTTGTATTGCCAGACGCACGTCAAAACAAGTGTGATAAATCTGGCCCTTGGGTTTGAGGCCGAGGACCTTGCGCGCGGCCTGTCGCGGCCTCTGCGGATCCTGACCCTTCGTACTAGGAATCTGTCAGCTCAGCTCCAGAATGGATGGCGAGTGGCATGAACACTCTCATGAAACCTGAAACCTGAACCATTTATGATAGGCTCGTCGATTGGTGCATGGTTTTTTCTTTTTTTAGTCTGCACTTCTTCTGTCTGCCGCCCGAATGGTGGGCAATTTCTATTGTCTCACTGACACAGGTTCTTTGCCACAGTTACGACCCCTGAGCGCTCGTGCGTCTACTGCATAGACTTTAAAATATCCACGCATAACTCGAATCACTCTCGCTCATTCCAGACTACCAAACAACACGGATTGGCAGGACTCTGCCAGGACTGCGGTTCTACCTATGCACTAGCAGTGTCTTACGGCATGATTTTTCCAGAACGAAAACTGTACACCCTCTTCCTCGGATGCTGGATTGGGAAGTTGTTGCCTCGACATGAAAAATTCTCATGCTTCGGATGCTAAAATGCCAATTACTATCTGCTGGCTTTCATCCAAGAATTACTAGTCGGCATCCGACGCGCATCACTTTCATGATAGCTCTGACATCTAGCACTCTTTAGGCCTCGAAATCAAATTTATTCTCGATATGTATTGCAAATCTCTTGTTTGTAGTTCCGCCCTGTTCGGTTTCGTGTGTGCTCTCGATGGCCGATCCTTCACTCGCGATCCGAGTGCGTATTATATTCATCTGACGTGACGTGACGAGCTTGAGGTTGACATGGGCATGGCAGCCCAACGATCGGCCTTGTTGCGTTCCCGATTCAGTCAGTTCACAAGAACTTATGACGTATCTGTTCACAATAAAATTAGCTACTCTGGACCTTTTCACGTATAAGCTATCAAGCTTAATCAGACGTTCTACGCTCATACGGCCGCGATGCTTCTTATTTCCCGATCGGCCAGAAGTTGTCTCTTTGAAATATCTAAGTTTCGCACCAAGTTCGCTTCCTCGCACTGGGCGCTTCATGCTGTCATTGCCACCGTCACCATAGCGAAATGTAGCTATCAGTGCCGAAGTCGATTCTTTATATTTCCTGTTAATCACACGGACCTCTGTTCCACGTCAGTCCACCGCGGTCATTGACAAGGCTACTGGGGTTAATCCGAAAGGTCGACATTGTGGTTAATCTCATCCAATTTGGGTCCAAGGGCTACCACCGGAGTTATATGTTCTTGGGGTTTGACGTGTATTTCCTGCCTCGGAATTATGGTTGTTGTGCTGGAAAATATAGGTGGTCTTTCTTCCCACCGCCGGTCATTTTTCATGTGGCTGTTTCTTAAGACTCAGTGCGAGTCATCCTCAGGCTCATGCCAGTGTTTGTTGAATCGATATGCGTAGAATGAGGATTTGCATGACCTTATTGAAACTCGAAAGACAAATTACGATTGGTAGCTATCCTTGTCTAAAGCTGTTGAAACCTGTATATAAGTTACAAGGTTGTAGCCACGCTATTAGCTGTAGCTGCATGCAGCAGGGCCGGCTGGCAGAACACTCTCTGATCGATGATAGATGCACGATGCGCAGCTGATGGGCCATGTCCGACAGAACACAATTCATTATACCAAAATAACAATCATATGGCAACATCAGCACCGAGTTAGACCGTGACATAGCAGAAATGATACAGGTCAGGTCCACATATCATTAGTGGGTACTTACAAAATTGGAGCCACTCCAGGTCGTCGCTGCGCTCCAGAACGCGACACTTGCCAATACCTGACTTGATAATGATATACTTGGCCTCCGGATGAATCTCAAGTTCTTAGATAAATTGCTCGATCCTGACGTTCTTGACAGGCCGTTGCCTTTTCCTGAACAGCTGGTGGAGATTTGACACGTCGTATTGTTACTGTTGTAAAACATTTTTTTTTAAAAAAAACACAGCTCATGACCAGTTAGTGTGGGTCAGTTGTGGATACTACGTCTTGGGACTTCTCTTGCCTGTCATCCCAATATCCATGTTGCAGCACAGCAGACTCGGATGTTTGTCCAGCTGGTACGTAACTTATTGTATGATATACTCATCCAGAAATTCAAGACCACTTTACATGTAAATATAATCCCATTATTTTTGTACTTACTGAGACCAACCCGGTAATACTAACGAAGTCGCATTTGGTGTCGTCCGAGTCGCTACTGAGCGTGCCAAAATGATGCTGAGCAGTGACTGACGGCCGTACTATCAAATTTAAACCTACGGGCCAGTCCGGCCGGCCCCAAACCTTGCAAGCCTCCGAGGCGTCCGACACTGTCACAGGCTTTGTTCAATTCTATGCAGATGGTGTAACTCCTATGTAAGTCGCCTATTCATGAGATGATATCTTTACATGTAACGTGAATCTGACGTGGAAGTTCGATACGAATCGGGATACAGATGCTCTTATACGGATCCTTGTTCCTTATTGCACTCTCGCTCCTCAGAACACTGCTTCACAACTCGACAGAATTCAACAACGTATTCGTTCAGCAGCAGCTTAGGGAGCATGAGCCTTATGCGCCAAATCCACGGGTTTTGTTCTTGACTGCGCACCCTGATGATGAATGCATGTTTTTCGCGCCTACAATTTTGGCTCTCACGTCGAAAATGAAATATGGACGGGCGCTTCCTGATCTCTTGGCTGAACACTCACAGTCCCATATATATCTCGAGGTTTTTTCCCTTTGTTTGTCTTTCGGTAATGCCGATGGGTTGGGAACTGTGCGAAGGAAGGAGCTCGGACGTAGCCTGGACGTTTTGGGAATTGGGTGCGAAAATAGAGTTGCTGTTGATCACCCGTAAGGTTTTTTCCCCGCTTCCCTATCCTCCGGACTCAGATTAAATTTACGGCTAGGGATCTGAAAGACAATATCACAGCTTATTGGAGGCCTGATGTCATTGCAGAAGTTCTGGGTCCATATCTTTTAGAACACAGAATCACGACGGTATGTAATTCTTTGCGCAATGCGGTCCTTGATTAATCTCTGTATATAACCAGGTACTGACCTTCGATCACGAAGGTATATCAGGTCACCCAAATCATCGGTCACTGCCTGAAGGCGTGATGCACGTTATTCGTAATCACAATCCTGCAACTGGGCACCCTCGACCGAAGTTGTTCAGTCTCGTCACACATCCGATCAGCACGAAGTATACTAGTATCGCGGGACCCATATTTGCAAGATTTCGCATGTACATATCCCGAAGGCGATCCCACTCTAGTGAGGTACTCTTGCGTTCTACACCAGTGTTCATTTCTGGCATACAAGGCTATCTCACTGCACTTCGAGCGATGCGCGAACACTGGAGCCAACTAGTCTGGTTCCGGTGGCTGTACGTGTCATTTTCGAGGTACATGTGGGTCAACGATTGGGCCGAAGTCATTGTGGAGGATGGTGTATATCATAGTCCATGATCCAGGCTCCTTACTTCCCATCTTGATCTAAGCACCTGTCAATTCCAACGATAGGCTTCATTGTGTGAGAACTCTATCGACATCATTGCACGGATGGATCAACTTTGCCCGAAAGCAAAGATTAAAGGCTCACCATGCTTAGCTTCATTATCGCGATGCACTTACATGTATTCCTGATTTTAAACTCGGAACACGGAGAGGGTCAGATAGAGGTAGTCAAATGTGCTGCGGCTACATCTTTGTGTGTTATTTACGTGATAAATTGGGACAAGCGTCGTCCTATTGCGTTTTGCAGGCTTGGGAATAGACAAGTGCGTCATGATCTACTGCTGTGCCAGATTGCCGAATGATGTTGGCGCAAAGCGTAATGTAGAGGCGATAGATTTGGACGTATGGACGTATGCAGGCGGGGATCACCTGAGAGCCTCAAATCGGCCTTGACTTCCATCCTGCATGTCTACTCGATAGAATCTGTATCGTTAGATATAATGTCAGGACTGGAGTAGGCAAGGGACACTTAGTGAAGACAAATACATATGCGATCAAGCTCGACGAGGCACCATGTTTGTCCCGAATCCCAGAGATTTCACCCAACTTCTCAGCCATCCAATGCCCCGTCCTTCTTTCGAAGGTAAGTGTGGATGCGTGAACGCGCTGATGCGATGCCCAACTTGAACGGCGATCGGGGACAAGAAATAGCTCGCAAGTGCCCTATATCCCACAAATACGCGTCATTGAATACATATACATATACCTGTTGTTGTTGTTGTCAATGTGCTCACCAAAATGTCCCTTGCAGCAGTGGACTGATGATTTGGTCACGAGTAGTGATCCATGCAACTTTCCCCCACTTGACATGCACAACCTCGGTCGTAGATGACAACCGCGGCTTTGGCTCTTTCTGATCAATTGAGTCGTCGTCTACCACTGTCTCTGCGAGATTTCCCTGAGTCCCACGACGAAGCTCAACATAGGGCTGGATGCTTTGAATATAACTATACTCGAAACGTAGATCCCGAATCGGCAATCGGGGGAGATGCGGGTGAGAGTCGACGTCTTCAGAAAGCTTATTGTGGTCGTGGTCATGATGATGCAGTACTATCGACGGCTCGGAATCCATGGTGAGGACAGCCCACTTATGTAGATGGAAGAGCCTGACACGCTACCGGCGTGAGAAACACTGCCCAGAGGGTTTACCATCGCGGTCCCGCTCAGGAACAGATCCCGTACTACACACGTGAGCAATGCATGAGCACGTATGTAGGTAAAAACGAGTGTGCTATGGCTATTTGGTATTTCCGCTCTCTCTCGCTGTGAAACTGGCCATGTACTCTCTTCGTAATACACTAGAAGCCGGTAGGGAGCCTACGGCGAGATGTGGCATGAGTCGCAGAGGGCGAGGCAAATTACTATATATGTAGACAGAGCCAGAGATGATTGTAACTTGAAGCTTATAGTATGACTTCATGAGGTAGTCTTACAGAGCCTTTGAACAGTAGTTTTTAAGGTCTCTGAAAGCAACAGCACAAGCGTCAGTTGAATAAATGTCTTGCTTACTAGTACTGCCAGTGATCAATCGATCCGGAGGACTCATTCACAAACTTCAATTCGCCATCACGCACCAACCCCAGGCCCTTAACTCCATTCCACCAATCTTTAGCCTCTATGAGAGTCTTGCCCTCCTGCTTCATCAGTGGAACACTCAAGACCGATCCAACCGCACAACGAATGATCAGAGATCGCGTGGGCTTATGGTACATTGCCGTTCCCGGAATATCTGGGAGGAATGCGACCGGCATGTCCAAAGGGATGGGAGAATGAAGCTGAATTATTTTTCCCGTCGATATGCAGGTAGTGAGAGCTCGCTGTATATGAAGATCAGGAAGAATGCTGGAAATGATTATGAAAGGTACAAACTTGGTGAGAGAGGGCACGGTGCCGACGCGAGATCATCGCAGCTGACATTTTTGTGAAGTCGACGACTGAATCCTCTGCAGATATGACTGGGGCGTGAGGGAGCGACCCTACAGGAGGTTGAAGGGTACAAGTCGCCTGGAAGTATGATATGTAACAGACCAAGCTGGATAGGATGGAACGCTGACTTTGCCTGCAAGCATATCCCTAAGGACGGACACCAATAGCCTACCTCCTGCCCGAGCTAAGGTGTCTCGTAAATCCACGAACATAGCACCATCATGGAGAGGCTTGAAAGATAGCGGCTTGTATAAGGATCATTGGTTTCAAGAAGATCGTTGTATAACGCACCACACGGGAGCATCCCCAGATTGCACCAGAATCAATTCCATGTTTTAGCTTTAACATCTCGATGACGCAGACACCCGTTTCTTTATCCCCGTTCAGTATCGCATGTTGTATCGGCGCGGGGCCTCGGTATGCCGGAAGGAGAGACGGGTGGACGTTTAATCGTCTCGTTGGAGCAAACAGATTCAACAGCGAGGCAGGAAGAATGCGCCCAAATGATGCGGTAATGACCACATGATTGATAGGTGGCGGGGTGAAAGTTGAAAACAGACCCGGCGGCTTCAAGTGGTGTAAAAAATGCAAACCTCGAGAAAATGTTGGTCTTTACCTTCCAGGTCTTGAAATCCGGTTTCGTACGAGGGATGTTATATACAGGAGTATCAAGATTCTGTGCTAGCAGTTTCAACGGTGCTATTACAAGAATTTATATCAGTGTAATGAAACCATCGGGCGTAGCGACAAGGCTCTCACATATTGAAAGACGGGAACCTCGTCGACCGGTCTTTTCATCAGGGTGCGTTGCGACCGATATTTCATCCCAGACATCTAGAGGCTTAAGTTGAGTTCTCCGTTTAATCCAAGTTCAAACTTAGGGACCTCGAGCAGCATGAAGTTCATTGAGAACGAGGCACGAAAATTGGTCGCGTCCTAGAAAAAGAATTTTGAATTTAGGATGGGCCGATGGTTCATGATGGTAACATCGTGTGTGCAGAACCGTAAACCATGAAAATCGAGCGCCTCTTGCAAAACAATTCTTCCTGTGCAGAATCATGCCGTGAACTAAGCCGAGTCGCTGCCTGGCAAACATGTACAACGTTGTTGAACCAACTTTAGGCTTTAGCCAGCTGGCAGTGACTCGACACTGGCATGATAATGCACCCAAAACTCAACCGTCATCGTGCTACATAAGGCTAGATGGCCTCACAGCCAATGAAAGACAGCATTTCGGGTTCAGAGTGTCTGTAGCAGCGTTACGAGCACCGAGATGCAGGGTACAATATCATGATCAATGTAGGCGAGTTCCCCATTTGAGTCAAGTGTGCTGATTGTATTTTTCAAAGGTAACCTTTGACATGTTTTGACCGCTTTTCTCAGTTCTGAGCTCAAACAATATGTTTTTTTTCTTGTTTTCATTGTTCCTGAGTGGGTTTGACTCGGTTCTCGGTCCGGTTGTGACTACATCGTGATCTGAAACGTTCCATCTTCCATTTACCGTCTCTGGAGACCCAGCTTACACTTCCCTGCGGACGATTGTATTTTTCAAAGGTAATCTTTGACATGTTTTGACCGCTTTTCTCAGTTCTGAGCCCTAACAACATGTTTTCATTGTTCCTGAGTGGGTTTGACTCGGTTCTCAGTCCGGTTGTGACTACATCGTGATCTGAAACGTGTTATCTTCCATTTACCGTCTCTAGAGACCCAGCTTACACCTCCCTGCGGACGTGTTGCACGCGGCGTGAAGGATCAAAGGCGAAACACTTGGGGGCTCAAGAATGTATGGGCTGAAGCATTGGCATGTCTAAAGTTCTTCGAAGAAATCGAGAAAATGCTGCCAGCGTGTTGACATGCGCATGCGACTATTCTTTGTGGCCCAACGAAGACTCAAGACACTACCTCATCTGTCTGGCAGCGATTTGTTCATTGTTCATTGTTGCTACACTGAGGACAGCAATACTGTTCAGATAGCCCGAGCGGACAAACTAGAAATAGCTGAGGGGCAAACGACTCTTGAACAACGGCGACATCTCATTTTTATTTCTCGTATGTTCGTATGTGAGTAATTTAATTCGATGATGATGATTTCAAAGAATCCTTTCCGTATCAGAAATGGCATAAGGCCTGAAGACTTCCAAGACTGAGGGAGAGGTTGGAAGGCTGAGCAGAGGATCCTTTGGAATTGTTGTGATGTAAGGAGAGATTTGAACGACCCTGAAACGCACAAACGTTCTCATTAAGGAGGTATGTATGCCTGGTCATCAAGGAGCTGAAGGTATGTTTTTTTTAAGTAGGAAAAGGGACCCTGAGTTTGAGGAATCGAAATACGTGAAAATGACATGTAACAACGTGACGAAGGTCGAGGTGGGGATCATATCAGGGAGTAAAAAACGGCTACCACGGAAATTCAGAGGACGTAGAACTCTTGTCCATTCCAACATCAGGTCTGGCGCGAGAGGGCAGGGGAGGTGGATCACGACCGCTGGAAATTGTCGAGTTGAAGGACCGGAGGGAGATGAGGACCGGGGAATTACAGGAGTTCGGCTAGGTCAAACGCACACCAAAAATGCACAAATGCGAATGGCGCCACAAGTTCAAGCTCGATATTCCTGCCGTAACTTCAAAATTGTCCAAATTATTTGCCAATCGGAGACCAAGAATGTGTTTATTGGTCACAGAAATGGTATCTTGTTTGTGCATTCAGCCAGCCATGAAACGCTAGGATCGCTATTACTTAGAAGACTAGAAAAATCAACTCTGGAAATTTTCTTGGTGCAACCTACAGCTCTGATGCCGCATCGAACAAACTTCCATGTCCAGCTTGGGACTTCGTCTCAATCCCAGCTGTCAAACTTCGAATGCCATAGCTGCACGGCCCACGGTGCAGGTACACTTTCGACATCTGTACATAAACTAGTCAGCAACTTGAAGGTTCGAGCAGCCTGTAGAGGGCTGGGAGCCGCAAGCTATCTATGTCATGGATTACTCTGTAACCTCTTTGTTGACCCAACACTTGATCGGTAATGATACATATGTTATACAACTTAAAGTACAGTTACCTGAACCCACATAAAGAAACAGAGGATGAAATTTCATGTTGGTGTTACATCCCGCCACTAGTCCTCGTGGGTCACTTTCCCGTGCCATTTCAATCGAATGAACACGATGGGTCTTGCAGCACCCGCTGGAGAGGATCATCCCCGAATTCGCCGAGGTATGTGTCAATCCGAGTCGTATCCATAACACTTGTGAACTGGAGATTAGTGCTCATTTCGATACTCCGTGCCAAGTGTTTTCCCTCCCATTGCCGTAGATGTAGAATAAATCGTGCGGTCAGAAGACCGGAGAGACTACGGGTATCAAATCTGGTGAGCAAAAATATCGATAAATGGGGGTCCAGGTCCACTCACGGTAACGTCAGTGCGTTCAGTAGACGCTGGAGGAAGCCACCCTGTTTGACCGGGACATTTTCTACATTGGTGGCATTCAGGCTGAAATTGCTAACTCACAGGTATACGCTTAACATACGATCATTCATTTATGTCAGCTTCTGGATGTTAATATTGGTACTCACAAGGGTAAGAATTAATGAAGCAATAGTAAATATAGACACTGCACTGTTGAGAACTATCAGGGCGGCCATTGCATCATAGCTGTAGGTGCATACGTGAAATAGAGTAAACCTATAAACAGGCGGTCGTAAATAGAACATACGCAGGGAGATACGAACAATTACCTTGCTCGAGCACTAGATATAAAAATGCGTTTCTTTGCGTCCTTGGCTGGCTGAATTTGATTGTCTGAACGGTACGAAATGTAGTGAGGGCCATAGAAATGGATTCAAAAGCACACATGAAGATCGCGAGAAGG
>QOVE01015046.1:0-11399 GCA_003521275.1 Tricholoma sp. MG99 | reverse complement strand
ATGCAATGTTCGACTGCCTGGAACAAGAGGAAACTTTTCCCGCACCCGGCACTACCAGCTAATTATGGTTAATTTTAGGGAGCTGGAAGCAGGAAAAAGACATACTGAAAACGGCTCGGGTATCTAGACTGGACTTGTCTCGTGCAGCATCGATAATTTCTGCAGTCTGCAAGGTCACATCGCGAATAACTGAACAAGGTGTAGAAAGGAGGCGGAACTATGGATTGACATTAGCCAAGATTCGGCGGCCAACATGAATGCGTACCTCTAATAACATCTTCTTGGATAATCCAAACCTGCGGACAGGATCCTTATCCGTTATTGAGAATGCAGCGGCCTTGCCGACCATATCTTTTGTTAGGATGTCCTAGGAGTATTGTTTGAAAATATGAGTGAATGACAAGGTGAACGACAAACAGGACTGAAAGTGGGTAGGTCAAGGGTCTTGCGGACCTGGCGTTCCTCCGACTGGAACACAGGGTGGGTCAAGTCTTGTACGGGTAATGCTACGTATGTCCCCAGAGATTTTGGTTTTTTTCTACGGATATACCGGCCATGTTCATCCTTTGTGAACCTGCCCTTGCCTAGGAGAACATGTGAGATGAAGCCACCGGTGAAAGTTTCGACATACGACGAGGCGAGTCAACGTTATTTGTCTTGTTCTTTATATATTTTTGAGCAAATCTTAGCTGCTGGTAGCCGCTAAAAGCTGAGGATTTGAAAGCATTTCTGCAGGCGAGAACGCCGAGCATGGAAGTTTTTGTTAGACGCGGGGAGGATGAGTCAGCCACCGAGGTCAAACAAAAACACACAAAAGATTGGGAACGAGCTCATCATTTGCAACAACGCCCAACTGGTTTTCCTTTGAAACCCATCTCTCTTTCTTACTTTCATCTCCCACCCTTCCATCCACATCCCCCTACAATCCCCCCCCTTAATTTCATTGCGCTTTTCCGTTTCTCTAGTCCCTCATGCGCGAGTCAAACTTCGCCTTTCCGACTCAAAACAAGGCTTGTGTATGTATCACTTCTCAGCTCTATGACAGGCGTGGTATGTCTTTCACTTGTTCTTTTTTTTCTGATTTTTATCTATTTTATTTTATTTTATATAGCACTGGATACCACAGCTGCGCTGCCACTGTTCAACTCGCTGACGCATCTAACTTATCTGACATCCACTTCTCCGCGTATTCGTGAAATTATGACCATGGATGGTGGCCTGGAGCGTCTTGTTAAAATCCTTCACGACTTTTGTATCTGTCCACCCCCCCCAGAAAACGCTGCTATTCTCTATGGCCTTCTCCCCCCCAACGCCCGCCCACCAAAGCTCACCCCAACTTTACACCCTCAGCCTCACGACAAGCAAGCTGCTTACCGCTTTTCACTCGCTTTTCAGTGCGTTGTCAATATCGGCGTTAGAGGAAGTGAGCCTATCAGAAGCCGCGTGGTACAGGCCGGCACGTTGGATGTCGTAGGTTGTGTCCTAGAGGCTTGGCTCGCAAATAAAGGTTTCGCTATCGGACCTAGTTCTAGTGCCACTGGCCTTCCTAGAGAGACTAGAGAGCAAAGGCAGGCCCGGAGGGACGCCCATATGCAGCAGCGTCAGAGAGAGCAAGCTGCTCAATTGGCGAGGCAGCTCGAGCAAATGCAGCAGCAGCAAATGCAACAGCAACAACAACAACAACGTGGTCAATCGCGACCGTCACTTAGGCTTGCTCGTCTGCATGACTCTTACACCACCGAGGTGAGTATCTTTTACGTCTGATTTGTTCCGACTCATGACATTTCTTCCAGGATGAAATCATGGATATATCTCCTAGTGCTAGCGGCTCAAGCGACATCTTACTGCTTCCCACTTCGTCATCTACTCCAAGTGGAGCTCCCTCTACCTCTAACAGTGATACCGACATGTCCACTACCGCTACCCCTATCAGGTCTGGAACTCCTACCGGATCCGTCGTCATTCCAGGTCGAGACCGCAGTGGCACTATTGTTGCACGCACAGTCTGGGATCCGTCACCCGCCAGTGCCACTACCGCAACAGCCGGTGAAGGTGCCAATAACAGAAACTCTGCTGGACGGCATCGTAGTTATCGTCGGGATCCTGGTTTCAGCCGTTCCTCTGCATCTACATCCCCGCCCACAGACAACTCTCGTCCCGAGACGGAGACAGAGGATGAGGGTGATGAGCATGGCGATGATGGTGATATTGACATGAATCGCGCTGAGCGCCGCCGTCTTTTACGTTCAAGGGGACATCCCGACTCAGATGGTCCTTCTACATCTGCCTCTCCTTCTCCCGAGCGAAGTCCTCGTCCCTTTCAACGTCCCCATCGTCAACGTCTTTCACTGAGTCGTAGAGCAGTCGGCATCATCTCAGATGAAGCGGCTGCTGGAGAGGTCGGCGCGATGGAGCTCAGCACGGACGCACACATCATCATCAACGATGCTGGAGGCGCGGGTGAGGGTGGAGTCGGGATGAGAGTCGGTGGGGTAGGGGTAGAAGATGGCCTTGTGTCACTTGAGCCGAATGACGATTTTGCAATGGGTGCGCCACCAGGTGCACCGGGTGCGATTGAGGAAACACCGACTACAAGAGGGTTACCATTGGAAACAGGGAGGCGGGTACGCAGTGTCCCGGGTGATGCCCCGGATATTACTCCGCGAGCTGGCGTGGTTGGTCTGCCCACCATGGATGCAGGACCAGGTGTACCGCCAGGTAGGATGGGACCTGGTGGTCATCATCATCTACATCCGAATCACCAGCAACATCATGGTCATCATCAACGAAATGCCACCATCAGGGGACACACAGATGCGGCAGTCGCTGCAGTCGCTAGCACTACAACTGCAGCTGGAGTACGGAC
This sequence comes from Tricholoma sp. MG99, assembly GCA_003521275.1. Taxonomy (NCBI): domain Eukaryota; kingdom Fungi; phylum Basidiomycota; class Agaricomycetes; order Agaricales; family Tricholomataceae; genus Tricholoma; species Tricholoma sp. MG99. The sequence continues at coordinate 8,533 of QOVE01015046.1, read as the reverse complement.
GAGCGGTCACGGTTCATCTCACCACGACAATGGGATATACAGGGACGAAGACGTCCTCCTGGGCTTGCAGCTTCTTGCATATCTGAGCAAATACCCGCATGTAAGACAAGCTTTTTACAAACCACGGACGTCGTTTCATCCTGCAAGTGTGAACCTGCCCGGAGCTCGGTATGGTGTGGCAGGAAAAATGAAGGAGAAGGAACGAGAGAAGGTAATTGCGGATCCGAGTGGGAGTAAAGAGACGCAGGGCTCTTTACGTGGATTTCCATCTGGAAGAGGCAAGGATCGGGATACGAAAGCCTCTCCGTTGGTTTCTCCATCACCACCACCGTCATCTACGACCGTGCGGCAGACGAATGTGTTTTCGCTCGTGGAGCGGTTCACGTTTAAACCTAGTTCGAGCGAGACAGACCTGCCAAACCCGCCGCCTCGACTGCCCACTGAGATTCAGTATTGGGCAGGAGTCATCATGCGCAACGCATGTAGGAAGGACGATAGTCGTGGTGGAATTCGGCAATGTGCAAATAGTGAAGATTGTTTTCTCTATTCCGCAGCTTGTTGTTTTTCTGATCAATCTTTTATAGTGCTATGTGGTCGCTGGGAAGCTTATCCACGGGAATTTGCTAAATGCCGACGTTGTCGAAAAGCAAAATATTGTGGGAAAGAGTGCCAGAGTACCGCGTGGAGCGAAGGACATCGGTTCTGGTGCAGTGCGAAGGATGGGGATGATGATGCCACGGGAGACCAACCCCAGCACCACCAACATCCTGCTGCTGCGCATAATCAGACACCGGAAGAGGTGGGCGAGATCAGCATCGCACCGGATGACTCCACGGACGCCCTGGTACCGATTGGGATGACGCTAGGGGGCACAGTAGTGGGGAGACCAGAGAGACGGAGAGAAAGATTCCAAGGTAACGACGTTGGTGATGCGGGTCACGCCAGGACTGGAGGTGCTTCACATCGAGGGACCGTTGCCCACGGGAGTACCCGGGGAGAAGGCCATTCGGCTCGTGTTGTACATCAACAAGTACGGCAGCAGCATCAACACCCACATCAGCATCAGCATCAACCGCGCCCAGTGCCGGTGGTCCCTTCACCCAGTCGGACGAGAGGCATAGACCTCAGACCGCAGATGCCGCCTGCGCCAGCTTCTCCGACAAATAGCAATGCGGTCGTCGGGAATGGAACCGGGAACGGGAGCTACCTCACATTTGAAATGTATCCTGAACTGGGGGGTGGTGGGAGAAGGCGGGCAGAGACGGTCACTGGTGCTACGAGCGTGATTGGCGAAGGTTCGCTGCGCACGCATCATCATCCACATTTACAGGTACAGTCAAGAAACCATCCGCCAAACCCTATGCGGTTTGTTCCAGCGCAGCATGCGAGACCCGTCGAATCTGGACAGGTTTCAAACCCAAGAAGGAGAAGAGGAGATAACGGTACCGTTGGTACTGGGGGATTTCGACTGCCTGTCGAAGATCATGATATGGTCTTGGGATAAGGAGACGTGTCAGTATGACGTGGATATATTTAATGTTGATCTGCCTTCTTCCTTGGTGCTCATCCTGATCCAGTCGCTTTTCCTAACTATCCCCTCGACGCTTTGCTCGTCGTACATGTCCGCATTCACATCACCACGTATCCCCCTGCCACCTTGACGAACGAACGAACGATATCATACCTTTTCTTCCTTCACTTCGCTCTAGCTATACTCACATCACGCGTACCAATATCCATTACAATCTCTGTCCACAATTGCAGTTCAACTACCACATATAGTCTTTTATACACCATTTTTAACATCATTCTTGTGCAAAACTCGACCTAAACGTTAAATGTTGAACATGAGCAGTCGTGGCCTGCCTTGGTTCTGAACGGCAGAGTTTGTACACTGATATAGCTCTCTTTTGTTTCCCTGGAAATCTCTAATCTCCACGGGTGGTCGAGGTCCTAAGCGGAAGCGCTGTCACGAATGTACCGAGGATCTCAAGCTTCCAGACTGTGATATTGAAGAGAGATGCGAACACCAGTGAGACTCTTGGGTGTCTATACTAGCCTGAGGGGTCTTCTGATAATATAAGCATAAATCACTTACTGGATGGCGGTCCTCTGATGTGACACGATAGATTAATAGTTCAAAGCATCACCGGCAACCGGCGCTTACATGTAACTTGAATGCCTACATGATGGTGCCACCTCAGCCTTGTGGCCTCACGCTGAGGTAAAGTACATCAGATAATTCTATTCGATCGTAAATGACATCTAAGCGCGCGCCCGTACTTAGTCACAGTCACCGCGCGTTGAAGATGACCTTTTAATTCCCATCTGTGCGGGTACCAGCTCCTAAATTTGCATACTTGTCTTAAATAATATTACAACACAGTTTCCAGCTACTCTAAGACTACGAGTTGGCACAAACTCCCCACTCAATCTAACTTTTACTCTCTGTTTAATGCCATCTCCACGACTTAAGGAACCGCACGATGAAATTGAAAAGCACACTTTATAGATTTTCCAGAAACCCCCAAATTAAAAGTACATTCCATCGAAGTGATAAAAGAAAAAAGGGTAATGTGCTCAAATAATTGTACTTGCTGAAACTGGAAGCATGATTTGGTTGTGATTTGGAGAGATAGACATATGAAGAGTGTTACCCGCGCAAGTGACACGAGAGACTTGAACATATCTGGAAGGTATTATTAGGTACTCCTGCACATTATCAGTATATCCCGAAGTAAAAGTAACGTAAAAATCAAACACACTTGGGTAGATTATAATCCACACGACAGTCAAGCAATTCCTGAGGAAGAGGCGCCTCAGGATCCCGCTGGACAAGAGTGGGCTTGCCCGATGCGAAGATAAATGACTTTGGATCTGTGGGGTCAAACGGATCGTATGAAACCTTGTCTCCCATGCACACAGCTACGATCACAAGGGTCAACGCGACCAGATTGATAAGTGTCATCGGCAGTAAGAAATAAATATTCTTGTTGGTTGCGAACCACCCTATTACGGTATACGTTACGGACCCAGTGACGTCGCTGTAGCAAGACGAGGGAGCCACATTTGTCCCGGGGCCAGCGCCAAATACCGTATATAACAAGCGGATATACGTGGCCTGCGTAGGGGTATTAGAGAGGGGAGGGGGGGAAGGACGTTGAAACATACCTCGTATTCAATAATTCCTTGCAACATCGCCTCATACAGGTTTAAATAGATTGGGCTGTTCAAGCTGACATCGGATCCGAAAGCCTTGATGCCAAACGAGATCACCGATTCAGTTACCATATTGCTCATTTGGCCCTGAGATTCCCAAATGACGTCCGCCATCCCCAGTATTGCCGTCTCAACCAGCACGGAGGACATGTACGTGGAGTCCGTCAAATATTTTGGTGAACTTGAAGAAAAGAAACCAGATCGCGACTCGTAGGTTACAGGGATTATGGCAGGTTGGATCGGGGAAACCGTACACGTTATGTTTCCAACAATGCTCTGATAATCTCCCCCCCCAGCTAGGTAGAGGAAGTACTGAGCCTCGCCCCCGGGCAACGTCGACTTGCAAGCCCAAAATCCTAGATAAGAAGACCCCTGGTAGGATGGGGTTTGTAAAACATGTGTAACGTTTTCACCCACGGGGCAGATTCCACTGTACTGATATATTGCGTCGCTAGTTCCAGGTACACTGGTATTCTTGAATGTGATGGGGCTCTGATTATCGTAGACACAGTTAATGTCGCTGAAAAGTCCTTGAAGATCCAGAGTGTAATCATAGGAGATTATCTCTGCGTTTTGGTTCGTATTACTCAACAGCGAGGGCAGAGGAATTGTGTTTATGCTGAAAACAGTGTCTGGGACAAGAGGATATACCCCTTGTAGCTGTCCCGAGAACTGCAGTCCAGTGCTGGGACCAATCTGGTAAAATACAGCACCCGAAGAGCCGTTCGATAAAAAAGAAACGATCTACAGAAGAATGGGTCGTCAGGGAATTGAGGGAAATCAATTCAGTTGTTGGCTATGAAGGGAGCTAGCGCACCCGATCGCGGCCTGATTCTATGACATCGACTATTTGTTCCACATCGAGACAGGTGGTGAACGAGGTCCCATTGACGGGCTATTAAGATCGTACGGTGAATATGTATGTGCCATATTATTGTAGATGAAGCAGACATTACCCGGTAGCCGCAGGTTGGTAAACTTGTCAACAGATTATTATTGAACCAGCTCACGCAATCGGGAGCGATGGTTGCAAAATTGAACTCCGTTCCACTGAGGGGGTCTGTTATATTGAACGGGATGGGAGTGATAAGACTGGTGATCGCAGGCGTGACCGCTGTGAAAATGATCATCCAGCTGATCACCAGAACCACATACATCCACCGTTTTCGAACAAATTGAGAGCCGAGATCGCTAAAGCCCCAGGGACTAGTGTGAGCTTTGACTCCAGAGAGGACGGTAAGGCGGAAGAGGGTGATAGATCCTTTGTTTTGATTCCTAATGACCCATGCTCGGGAGAACCGAACAACTGCCATCGAGACAAGGATGCTGATGAGCAGCGAAGCTATATTGCATATGGACGTCACAATATAGTTGATTGTGTGAGGGTTGTCTGTTACAAGTTTCGCGATGTAGCCGTTCATGGGTATACCATGGAATCCCTAGACAAATCCAAAAAATATCCAGGGCCATGTGGTCATGAAGAAAATGGCGATGGGCAACGTGGCATATTGTATGTATTTCCACGTGCTTGGCTTCGTCGGGCCTATGGCATATGCCGCATAAGAGAAAATTTCCCAAAATAAGTATACAAGACTGACGTTGACTGCTAATAGATTCAGAAATTCTGTTTCCTCTGCAAGGGAGGGCGCGTGTTAATGAGTGATTTATCGGACGAGGGAATAGCGAACCGACGGTTAGGATCGTATATGTCGCGCTCAGCAGGTGTAGTTGGACCTTGGCCACCTACAAAGGTGGTCCACGTAGGTTGTTGGTAGTTGACGTTTGTCCTCACTGACATCATGTTGACGTTCACTGAGATGAGAACGGGTGCACAGGGCTGAAAGGAGGGGTATAACGTAAATGTTGCTTGAAGGCTTGTTTCTTGAACGAAAGAAGTGAAGGAAGGATAGACACAGTAACAGGTTTCCGAATTAAACCTTCAAGATATAGTAGGGGACGATGAGGGTATTCCATAAGGACATATCCGTGTCAATATAACTAAGAGGCACCGACCTGTCCTAACAAATCTCCAGAAACATCGACATGCGGGCACCGATGATAATCATGATGGACGTAAATGCACTCCTCTTGTCAAATCTCAGCCTCGTTGAGAAATTGGAATTGCTTGGGGAAGATGCTACAGGACATTTAGAAAATGGCACACCAGGGGAGGGTTCAGTTCACCCGAAATTTCTGCCAAAATATGTAGCTCATAGTAGTACCAGGTGTCCTCAAACTCGTGTTCTGTTTTGGATCGATTTTCACTCACCCCGAATTCGAAAACTTGAGCATCCCATAATCATTGTGAATTTGTGAGAGGCGCACGGCTTGACAGTTGAATTCAAAACCATAGGGCCTAGGCCCCTCCTGACTCATGACCACGCACATTGCGGGTTGATTGCGGGGGTCAAGTTTTGATCCCCGAAGAGCATTTTACATGCCAGTGTTCTAAAACTCGTGTTCTAGTTTTGGATTAGTTTTCTGGCACGCACGGTGACGCACCCCAAGTTCGAAAACTTGAACATTCTATTGAGGGTCTGATTAGGCGAGATTGAGTTCAAGGAGCATTTTGGGAACGGGGGTATAATCCGAGGTCCTGAGCACATGACTTTTGATCTAGACTTACTAGCATGGTTCCTGATAGAAGTTGCACTCCGGAAGGCAAGTGCAATTACTAAGTACAGCTGCGGGTTTGGATATCCGTCTTTGTTTAATAGATACACCAGTGCGGATATTGACGACGATTTTAGGCAATCATGTTCTAATGTGTCACTTGTCGCGGACATCCCCTGACGATTGTCAAAAGTAGTCATTCACCTGTGTCAATACATATCATTATACTATTACGTGAACCTAGTACGCCCGGCCAATGCTCGCTGATTTGGACAGGGCTCCTCATGAAAAATTACACATTGCGAGTTTTGAATTCTGTTGATCTAGTACCCTTGTTCAGCTATGCGAGAGATCCTGCGGTAAGTGGCAGCGTATGGTACAATTTTTACTAAAATGCTTTCCGGGGATCAAAAACACGACCGGTGACCCCGCAATCAACCCGCAATGTGCGTGATGGTTCGGGAGGGGCCTATCGTTTTGAATTCAGCTGTCAACTGAACGCAGTCTTGTCTCTACACAGTCTCGAAAAACTGGCTGGTCCTACATTTTGACAGGTAGAATCGTGGCCTACCAGGGTGCTACTCAGACGACAGGTTCAGCTGTCCAGGCTGCTCTAGGCCCATCATATTGGCACTTTCGCTAACAAGCTTAAGCCTTTTCGAGTTAGGGATCAAAAACTCCCCCGCAGATTGTGTGCGTTAGTATTCAGGACTCGCCTACCATTTCGAATGTATGTAGCTGTCACTACCAGGCCTGTGATGCTTCCAATGCCGAATAGAACGGGTCGACGGAGTGCATATGACAGCTAAGGGCCAAACGACACCTATCTCAATTTGGAGCAGATGACATTTACAGGAAAGCGACAGGTCGATTGGACACCTATCACAAGTGCGATAATTTTGTTAATTGGCCAAAGTGAGTGTAAGTGTTGGTCCCGAGGTATATCACCTTGCTCCAGCTAGGTCTCTCACACATCAAAATCGAAGGTGATCGGACTACCGTTTGCAAATTGTGTATTTGTCGCAAGGTCTTAGTCGCCGAAAGGCGACCGCTAGTTTTTCAAAGAGCACCAAATCCTGGATTGCATTAACAGATGTCTCAGACCGAGTGCATATAAATCGATTGGACATGTAGGTAGGACATCAGTATGTCGCTACTCTATTCTTTGTTGATTGGTCTCTAATTATGGCTGATTGCCAGTGCTGCCAGTGCTGGAAATTTGGAATGAACTTATCCCTAAGGAACAATACGTCTCAGTTCGATTCTGTTTATCAAGGATCTTTCAATTTAGCGGTAGGCATGTAGTTCCTCACATTCCCACATCAACTAACCAATTATCCCTTGCAGGCCCTTTGATTTAACTCTCCATGAAATCGTTACTGCTAGCTTCAGCCTGAGTGTTGTTCGCACATGGGATTTCAACGATATTGCTTACGCCGTCGGCTGGCCCCTATTTCTATTTCCAGGTATTTTGTTGTCCATGTCTTCCTTGAGTTTGATTATTCTGCACAACAATGGTTCGAGAAAAAAAAATGAAGATCCTTTTCTGATTACGACAATCAATGAAGGAGCAGACGGAAGTATATTAGTACATTTACACACCGTCTCCGACAGCCTCAAAATTCAAAGTACATTTCTATAAAAGCACTGAAAAAAATGGTATAACGTGCTGTGCGGAAAGTGCAGATACAGTAATCGTACTAAAGGAAAGAAATTGAAAGCGCGAACATCCGCCGGCGAAAGGAATTAGGTACTCCTGTAACCGTGATCTTCAAGTTCAGCTTGCCAGCTCCAAAGTCATGTATAAACCAAACACACCTTCGTAAATTGAAATCTATATGACAGGCCAAACCATTCCTCAGGGGAAGGCAAGGATCCCGTTCCCCCGATGCGAAGATGAGTGACCTTGGATTAGTGGAGTCAAAGTCGTTCAGAACCTCGTCTGCCATGTACGCAGCCATGATCACAAGGAGCCAGATCGATGAATGTCATTGGCAGCAAGAAATAAATACCCGTAGTTTACGGACCGCCCAATTACGGAATAGGTAATAGATCCAGTCAGATTCTCAGATTCTCAGCGAGACAAGTAGTAAATGAGATACCATTGATGCCGTTCTGGTAAAATTGTACGATATTGGCTTCGTCGGGTCTATGGACACCGCGTAAAAGAAGATTTCCCAAAATAAGTAGACAAGACTGGCTGTCAGATTCTCTTTATTGCTCTCGTTTGTAGCTGAATTTCTCTTGTCTTCTGTAAGGGTGAAGTTATACGACTAATCTTTTGGCGAAGTAAGGAAGTGTACGCTGACCACTGTCTTTCATCTCCGTAGATACAGCTGAAACCCTCCTGTCATCTGTAAAGCGCAGTGCGCACTCTGATGAATGATTTTATCGAGGAGGTAATATCGGACTGACTGTTGAGATCGTGTTTCTCGCTCCCAGCAGCTGGTTAGCCAGCTACGAGGGTGGAGGACGGATTGTCGGCAACTTTGGGTCTGGACATTGCGGTGTTGTCTGCTGAACTCATGAGTTCGTGCACTGAGCCGAGAGGAGGGTATAATGTAATATTTGGTCTTTATACGAAATAATGTTAGTCGTAGACGCAGTGACAAGTTTCCGTACTATAGATATGGGCACCTAGCCTTCCCACATTACAAGCCTAATAATAGTGAGTGATCTTGTGCCTGCCTCACTATTACTA
>QOVE01015045.1:0-36846 GCA_003521275.1 Tricholoma sp. MG99 | reverse complement strand
GTGCGGATGCAGGTGTGGGCGTGGGTGCGGGAGCGGGTGCGGGTGCGGGAGCAGGAGCGGGAGCGGGCGCGGGCGCAGAAGCTACACTGGGTGCTGGAGCTGCGGGAGCAGGAGTGGGACCGCGACCGCGACCGCGACCGGGACCAGGTGGGGGACCGGGTGTGGGAGCGAGCTTTGGGGGAGCCGGAGAAGCAACTGGGGAGGATGCTTGGGCGGCAACTGAGCAGGGAGCTAGAGAACCAGTTGGGGTTGACGCTTGGGGCACAGCTTGGGGCACAGCTGGGGGCACAGCTGGGGAAAACTCTACACAAAAAGCTAGAGCCGCAGTTTGTGCTATGCACGATGCTACTGCATCTTCATGAGCACCAGCAACGGCTGTACCAGCCTGAGCAGCAATTGCAGAAACAGCTGCAGCATCTGTACAAGCTGGAGTGGGAGCCGGAGCTGGAGCTGTTTCAAAACGCACTAGTCGAGGTCTTGCAACTGGGGTTGATTGGGGAACTGGAGCCAGGATGGCATATAAAATGTAGTGAAATCACGGTAGCAGCCCATGGAGATGTGCCTAGTTACGGTGGTATGTGGTATGTCAAACAATGTTGTGGGTTATGTTCGGGTCTTGCCTAACATATCTGACTCAGGGCAAAGTGGTTGATTGAAAACCTCGGGAGGATCGTGATACACGAGCTGCGACAGGAGCCCTTGCTCAGCTGCTCGTTCTCTCCGCTGTTTGAGATTCCGGCTTCGTTTTCAGTCTCATCAAAAATCAGTGTATGTTGTTCTTATGTTGACGTCAATTAATGATGAAACCTTTTCTAATGCATCTTGTCAAGGCAAAGGCTCCCAGTGTGACCATCAAGAAATTCAAAGATTTCGAAGACTATATGAAAGGACTTATTGAGCGGCATGTGGAGTCCCTACCTCCCACTCCAAGTTCAAGAGAGGTATTGAGAGCAGAAATTCTGGACGGAATGACGACCACGTGGCACCTCATGTCTATTGCGACAGTCTCTGGACAGCTTCGAAAACTGATCACCAGAGAGACAGCACATGATTTTGAGTGACACACGTGTAGTGGGACCTCGGACAACGGAAACTCCTTTTCTTACCGTCCTAACTATCGCTAACACGCACTCGCCATCGAGCCGCCCAACTGTACCCTTCGCCCAACGAGCAATAGCTACGCCCGAGGGCATCGGCACGGGGTTAGCCTGAGGAGGATTTTTTAGAGTGGTTAGTGAAATCTTGGTTTCAGACCAACTTCAGTTATAACATCTCAAATATTTACTATCATGATTAGGTAGGCTTCAAATTTAAATCGTTAATTTCCTAGAGAGCATCTTTCTCACAGATAGTAGCATGAGTGTCAAGTTTGAAGTACTTGATGGCACTGGACAGGCCAAGAAAAGAAGGAACCAGCATGGCGCACTTCGTACGTAGTATTTGCATTTACATACTAGTAGGCTGGCGGGGTGACTGTTTGTTTATTTACTTAACCTTGCAGTACAACGATGAAGAAGATAAGTTACTTGTATCACTTGGGATAGGAACAAAACGGAAGATACAAATATGCATAAAAAAGGAATCGCCAAGGAATCGCCTTCGCATAAGTAATTGAAGACTGGGGAGCCTTACTCAGGCTTGCACCATTCCAATGTCTGACTGGCAAGTCGATGCGATATCTGGTTATTCGTTAATGAATACATATGCAACTTGGGGTCAACTTGGGGTCGCGCACAATCAAACGGTCTGCGGCGATTGTTGTCATCAAAACCAAGTTATAACTCCAAGTTCGGGTATGTACGGATTCGCGGATTACGTATGGCCTCGAACTCCGAGTCCGTGTCGTCTCAGGCTTGATGTTGTGAATGTCGACATAGCCAGTGATTCCCTGCAACGAAACCGGTCATGGGGCCCGAACAGCACCCGCCAATGGCACACACGGCGATCTTGTCTCATGACCCATAGGTGGCACCACAGTGAATGAACTCATGAATAACAAAGCCTCAACTTGAATATGCCCTCAGGCCTCGAAGGAATCGCTATGCGGACTTTTGTCTATGACCTTGTTTCTTGTTTCGATTCATTTAGACCCCCAGGTCTTCGTGTACTACTGATCAGCGTGACCTGTGCGTTCCAATTTCCTACTCTTCTGTTCGACATTACTCATGATCATTCAGTTTCTCTGACATACGTCGTGGTCCACCGTCTCTTTCTTAGGCCGTTTATCTTTTCACCCCTTCGGTCGGTCCCAGGGCCCCCGCTGGGACACCCCATCCTTGGACAGCTAATGGCCATAGTTAGGGGGGAGAGCTGCATCCCGCATCGCGAATGGGTCAAGCAATATGGTCCTGTCGTTCGCGTGGTCGGCCCCTTTGGGATAGAACGACTGATCTTCATGCGGCCGGAAGCGCTGAATCAGATTCTGGTCAAAGGTTGGCTAGATTATCCAAGGGTGCGTTCTAAATTTGGTAGATCCTAGTATGTCTTCAAATACATTCGAAATTAGCCTCAGTTTCTCAGAAATATCCTGGGAATTGTGACTGGGTACGGGCTGTTGACTGTGACTGGGGATGAACATAAACAGATGCGCAAAGCTATGAACCCTGCATTTTCGATCCCTAACCTCATGGCTCGTATGTTTGTTTCAATTTCGTTGATCAAACTATGACATGACAGTCTGGTAAAGAAACGGATATGTACTACAAGTCGATCGAAGGGTCAGCCAAATTTATTTCAGAAGATTTCGAGTTCTAAAATCCAAGCTGCAGGCTTCTTGAAATCATGAATACCGAGATCATGCGAGAACCGATCCCTAGCGAGGGTAAACAATTTCACATGTATGAATGGAGTACGTTGGATCCTTGATCTATCTTCGTTTCTTACTGCCTGACTCTTGGATGGCAGTGAGCAAAGTAACACTCGACATCATTTGCGAAACCGCCTTTGGATACAATGCCGACTCTTTACATAACCCGAACAACGAGCTTCTAGTGGCCTACGAGCAGCTACTTGCACTCCAGTCGGGTATGTATATCACCTATATGTGAGTCTTCTCAAAGTCTCATTCTTTCAAGGCCCAAACCTCGCCAAAATGATCACCTGGATGTTTATCCCGGGCGGGCCGAAGTTCATTATGTCAGAGTGGGCGTATTACCATCGACATTGGGTTTCGAAGATCAGCAGTCAGTGCCCGCTACAACCATTTACTCGCCATCCGCTGAATGGCACATCCAGGCCCGATTAGCAAGGTCATTGACTCAATGCATCGTATAAAGCGTATCTCCGCCGCAATTCTACGCGAGAAGATGGAGGACACGGCTGTGGCAGTGTCAGATATGAATGCTAAACGCGATATCATGAGTCTGCTTGTACGAGCACGAAAGGCGGACTTGGATAGGGATAAGGGTGTTTACGCGATGAGTGATCAAGCGATGATGGACCAAGTGGTGAGGCGTGCTGATCAGTATTCAATGTGTCACTTCTGGGATGTTGATCGATGCTTGATGGTTTTCAGTTAACATTCCTCGGAGCTGGCCACGAGACTACTGCGACAGGTCTCTCATGGGTAAGCATCGACTGTTCTCTTGACGAACAAGTTGCTAATATGCTATAACTTTGAACAGACTCTCTGGCTGCTGGCGAACGACCAAGAAAGTCAGAACCGCCTTCGTGCTGAAGTAGGACCACTGTTTGCTGAAAACCCACGACCTGACTACCGGAGCTTGAAGGACCTACCATGGCTTGATTGTGTAGTGTTCGTATCGCCCTACACATATTTAATTATGTATGGTGCTAAAATATGTACATAGGATGGAAAGCCTTCGCGTGATGCCACCTGTCCCGATCACCGCTCGCATCACTGCGACCACGGATTATATTGAAGGTGTGCTAGTGCCAAAGGGGACAATGTTCTTCATTCCGGTTTGTTCTCATCTCCTTTTGTTTCTGAGATGCTTCATCTCATATCTGAATTGAAGATCCGCGCAGTCAACACATGGAAAGATGTATGGGGCGAGGATGCTGAAGAGTACGGCGTCGTGCAGTTCTACATTACGCCAATCAATAACGATTGTTTCTCAGGTTCAATCCGAAACGCTGGCTCTCCCTGCCCAAAGATTTTCACCCTGTTTTTTCGCTGTTATCCTTCATTGCCGGGCCACATGCATGTATCGGGAAAACGATGGCAATTATTGAGATGAAGGCCGTCCTTGCGTACGTACCGTTTGTCAAGCTTTCTTTAGCAGAAACTTATGATTGGGTGTTGCAGTGCTCTGATCGCTAATTTCTCTTTTGAGCCTGCGTACGAAGGCCAAGTCGCGAAACCGTCAGCTGCGATCACCATGAGTGTGTTATCTCTGTGTCTTCCCCCACATTCATGTTGCTCATAGATATGATCTTTCCAGAACCAGCTGATGGTATGCCATTACGCGTTCGACGCGTCTCTGACACAACCTGATTCAACGGCGATCATCCTTTTTGATTACATAAATGGCAAATGCCCCCAAACCTGCATACATAGGCCACCTTAGAATAATAATTAGGCAAAGGAATCACCCCTCATCATACTCAACAACCACAAACCTTCAATAAATAACTAAGCCCAAAATCGATTGTACAAGTAATGAAAAGGAGAATAAACTCAAACATTTGCCGCGTTCTTTCTCTATTCAAGCTCCGAACAATCGTCCACGCTCGAAGTGTCACCCCGCTGCCAATCAGACCACTGATCCTCGGAGTCCTCCAAGCATGCATTACTGTGAACAGCCTGGGTGGTAGCAGCCTCACTGCCCAAACTGTGCATGAGAACCCTAGCCGCCTGCAGCCCCTTCTCACGAAGCTGCTGACATACAAAAGTGGCATCAGTGGCTACGAGACTTCTTGTGACGTCGATTTGCGGCTCGGCCAAGGCAACTTTCCGCTCTGCCTCAGTCAGCCGACGTGTTAAAAACTCGACGAACAGCTGTGCCTCGTGTAACTGCTTGGCGGCTTCTTCTCTTTGGGCATACGCAGCAGCCTGGGTCGCATACGCCTTTGCGATGGCATGTCGCTCAGAGCGGTAGAAGTACAAGCACAACATAGACTTACCGCAGCTGCATAGGGTTGGGGTCGAACGCTTCGGACCGATGGCGACGTCATTCGAGACCGTCTGTTCATTGTGGTGATACTAGACATCACTGTTGAGTGAGTCAGAGGTCAGGGCTTCGTTTTATGATAGTTCTCCGCCTCTAGTTATCCTGCAGAGCTACGTTCAGTGCAAGTAAGGTTCCTAGCGCTGGATGAGAAGCTGGTTATTGTTAGCGTTGGATGGCACTGAAAATTTCCACCCAACTATATAGCCCTACGAGGGATCGCATTCTAAACCGTGGATGGGGGAAAATGATGACCTGTTAATAAAACATCTGCAACGTGTCGTAACTGAACTCGAATGTTTTAGGTCATCTGTTAACTATAACCCATAGGATTGGCTGCCTCCCGAGGGGTGTCGACTGCGCCATGTACCATGATGTTATCCAGTGATTTCACCATGATTACGTCAACGTTCAGCGTGACTCAAGCAGCTGCTGCAGCGCAGTCCTCGGTCAAAACGTGGTACGCGTAAGCTGGCAGCAGCTGCGAGTCGACAGTTGGTCGACGGTTCCATTTTGGCCTAAAGTGCTCCCCGAGTGCTCCCTTAAATAAATAATCTTGTTTTCTGTTTGAGCAAGACATACCAGCGTCATCTGAATCGGACCTACAGGGGGGGGTGAGGAGCCGGATAGGGTCTTGCCTATGGGTTTTCAGAATCCAGGGTGTATGTACGGCATGGTATGCATCTATGATCTGTTGTCATATATTTGCTAATAATAATATGCTACATATCAACCACAATCATAACTTAGTTCGTTTCCGGATGACGTCTGGAATTATCGATAAATTATCTCTCCAAGACTGACACGTCCAGACATGATGCATGATTTGCTTATACATATTCTCTTCCATAGCTGCCTTTTGGTTAGCATATCCACTCCTTCACTATGGCTATCCCTTTTTTGCGCTTGCAGGAATTTTTGACTCCAAGCTCCACTCGTTCGCTCGGTGACTCTCTTGCTGCACTCTTAGTGGGCTCTCACGAGGTCAACTCTTTGTTGGACTGCCTTTGTTCAACGTCTGAGCCTGCTATCTATCATCCCGACCATCCTCAATGGCCGCTGCGCCATAATGATCTTCGTTCTTTCATTGCGAACTTTTCCCTTCCGTGTTCAAGACGTGAAGGTCTAGGGCCGAATGACCGCGTCATGCTTGCTCTTCCAGCAGGACCAGAAAATGCAGTGGCCCTTCTTGCGCTAGCGAGCTATCACACCTGCATCCCCGTCAACGCTAGTTGTACAGCCCCTGAGTTGAGGGATGACGCTCGTCGATTAAACGTGAAGGCCTTGTTGACAACGAAGGATGCAGAGCATCACCTTGAGTTACGCCGCCTCTATATGGAGCAGGGCTGCGACATTATATACATGGAGCCACGTACTTCGGGCCCACCAGGCTTATTCGATCTCTCCTTGTTCGACAACATGCCTGCCATACCGCGTTCCCTTCCCTCGCAACTTCATGGACTGGCCGATCAATCACTCGTCCTTCATACGTCCGGGACTAGTGGTACAAAGAAGGCTGTGCCTTATCGTTTGATATCCCTTATAGTCGGTGCTTTTGCTATAGTTCATTCCTGGGACCTCCAGCCAACCGATGTCAACCGTGTGTGATTTTCATCTCAATGATGCTTCGACTGAATGAGAGCGGTTCCAGTCAATATGATGCCTCTTTTTCATGTCGGCGGTATCGTCAGGAACCTTTTGGCGCCCATGCTGTCGGGCAGTAGCGTAGTGATGTGCGCTGGGTTTGACTCGATTGCATTTTGGAGTCTGGCTGCACAGCTCAAAGTTACATGGTATTTTTACGCAACGTGTTCATCTCTCGCGATGTCACTCAATTACATGCAGGTATTACGCTGCGCCGACTATCCACCATGTTATTCTCGCGTCCTGGCCCGAAAGTACTACCTTACTGAAGGAGATTCGTATTCGTATGATATGCAACGGCGCAGGAGAACTAGTTCCGTCCCTTGCATCCAGGATGAAGGAGGTTTTTACTGGTGCTGTTATCCTTCCTTCATACGGAATGACTGAGTTAGTATCTATCTCATCTCGAATTTACTCCCGTCTTCTATGACTTTGTCAGATGCATGCCTATCACGTCACCACCAATCAATTATCAGCTCGACCGACCAAGGTCTTCGGGTGTCATCTGTGGACCTCATTTATCGATCCGTGATCCTACTGACATCGAGCGACCATTACCTTCCGGAAAGACAGGAGCCATCTGTGTAAGAGGAATTCCAACATTTGAGGGCTACGAGGTTTCGCCCGATAAGAGTGTCCCTCTTGATCGAAGTGGATTCTCGAGGGAGGGATGGTTCAATACGGGTGATGTGGGTCACATGGATGCAGACGGGTAGGCTTTGCTTGATTCAAGGATTAGTGATGACTTCAGCTGATGCATGTTCCACAGCTATCTGTATGTCACAGGTCGTTCGAAGGAAATCATCAATAAAGGTGGAGAAGTGATTTCTCCATCTGAAGTTGAGGATGCCATTATGACGACAGCTGGGGACTTGGTCAAGGTATTGTTATCTCTGCCTGTCTATGCCCCTGTCTCCCTTCCGGCTCATTTTCTGTTAAATAGAGCACATTAGCGTTCACCATTGAACACGATATTCTACAAGAATGTATTGGTGTTGTCATTACTCCAATGCCAGCTAAGCCACGTATAGGCCTTTCACAGTTGCAAGATCGCCTTAGGTATGTTGGAATGTTGAATGATGATTTTAATCGTGTATAACCATTTATTTCATAGTCGTCATCTTCACCCCTCGAAATGGCCATCTGCCATTGTTTATATGGATGACCTCCCAAAGAATAGGTATCTGGCCTTGAAACCTCTCCTACTCTTTGCAGCTATCCTAATGGTGTTTGCAGTACTGGTAAACCTCTGCGCATCAATCTGGCATCTCGATTGAGCATCGGTTGTCTGTCCGACACTGTCCCAGCACGGTTTCGTCACTTTGAAGCAACGACTCCTTCTGTGCTTGCGTCTCTGAAGGATCCCATTCCATGTTCGAGGGTCTCCACTGATCTGCATGACGTAGAGCGCATTATAGCCAGGATTCCATCAGTCAAAGACGTTGCACTTCGTTTCTCCCACCGGGAGTCCATCGAGGGCTTTTTATCTGTAGATCCGAGATCTGAGCTCAGGTCAGAGGATGTGAAAACAGCTGTCTCGAGCCTATTGCCTGGTTATAACGTCCCTGACGTTGTACACATTCTCGAAGGCATTCCTCTAGTCAGAAACGGAGAACTGGTCGACTTCGGAGCCCTCGAGCATCAGGTTACCGATAAACAAGTTTCTGGCATGACTGAACTCGAGCTTCTAGTGCGCGATACTTTCGTGACTCTCCTTCCGATCGATCCTATGGGGTGCGATCGTGAGTCTGACTTCTTTTCGCTTGGTGGTAATTCTTTGCTACTCGGACAACTGTCGTATCATATTCGCAGGCAAGCAGGGGTTAATATTGCGGTCACGACACTCTTTAACAGGAGCACAGTCAAAGAAATCGCTCTTTTGATCGAGGAAGAACAGATTCGGCCATACCCCAGTAGTGCGACTAGCTTCGGGGGGGCTTCATCCGATACTTTTGTTGATCACGATCAGTATGATCAATCAATCGAAGGCACTGCCTCCCGAGGCCAAACCCACCCTTTCAATCTAATTGTGCAGACGGTGCCGCTTGCGTTCGCTCCTTTACGGGCCGCCTTGTTCTGTAGGATCATAACATAGCGAGACATAAACATTCATGCTAACATGATGCTTGCTCAACAGGGTCACTATTCTTGGTCATGTTATTACTTATGGGCGGTAGTGTCTACAAAGTCATCTGGCAGCGGCTTGGAATACTCTTGGCCGCTCTAGTCATTGCTAAGCTCTGCGTGGCGATCTTATGCCCTCTAGCTGCTATAGCGTTCAAGTGGATTGTTATTGGCAGGTACAAAAAAGGAACTTATCGTATGTAAGTACTGAATATCTAAGTTATCCGACATATGTTAATATGATATCAGGTGGTCTGTGTACTACCTACGATGGTGGATTGTGGACCAGGGTCTTAGGTCCGACTTTAATTATTGCGCAGCTTATTTATAATCAACTCATCGCACCATATAGATGTGCTGGCAAAGGAATTTTCGCTATGAATCCTTTCCTCGAAATTCTTTACTATCGCATGCTCGGGGCTAAGATTGGAAGCCATGTTGCAATCGATCCCGGTGCAACACTTGGTGAATTTGACCTACTGAACTTGCAAGATGGATGTTGTATCGATGTACTATCCCAAGTCCGTGGGTTTTGCGTGGAAAGGAATGGCTTTTTCACTCTCGATTATATCAACATAGGACGAAGGGCCATTATCAACACCTACACTGTGATATCTCCCGGCGCTGACATACCTGACGGAGCTGTCTATGGGCCACATGCATCCTCACACAATGAGCCCTCCCTGCCATCCTATGCTGCTTATAATCGGAATTTGATTCCTGAACCAAACTGGCTCCTGAGAGTTTTTGTCGCTTATCCAATCATAATGGTGGTTTGGGTGATATCCCGTCCGTACCGCTCACTGCAATTCAGTTATACTTGCTGACACACGTTGGGCGGTAGATTTGCCTTGGATTGTTGTTCTTCTATTCATGATGAGTCGACCAGCAATTTCCACGCCTGGTGTTCAGAATCTAAGATCTGTCATCTTCTACTTCGCCTCCCCTGGCCGCATTGGTTTCCATATGTTTTCAGTTGCCATCAGAGCCCTTCTGATACCTTTACTACAACTTTTCCTGGGAATTCTAGTAAACCGGTTGCTTAAACTTGGCACTGTACGTGGACCGGCACATTCACAGCGCAGGCTATTGCGGCGATTCATCAATTCCTTTCTTCTTTCGCAAGAAGCCCTTTCCACTGTCTTCAAAATCCTAGGTTCCCACTACGAGGATGTTTCAGTGAGTGGCGTTGTGTCTCTTAGATTTGAGGTGTCTGGTACAAACCAACATTTTCACAATGGTCTTAGATGATATATCGACTGATGGGAGCCAAGGTTGGCAAGCGAATTTATTGGCCTGGTACCCCGCTTTATTGTAACGAACCTGAGTTGCTGACTATCGGCGATGACGTTGTTTTCGGCGCTGGCGTAGAGTTCCTCACGGTGGACCAAATTGGCTCCGGTGAAATCACCGTAGGTGATGGGGGTGAGTACATCCAGCATAATCAAAGATCATGGTGTTGATCAGTGCTGTGTCGCCCAGCCATGATTGCTGACCGCGTTGTCCTGTTGCCTGGAACAGTCGTTGGAAAGCACGCAATTATGGGCACGGGTGCTTTAGGCAAGCGCGACACTACATATGAAAATGGTTCGATTTGGATTGGCAGTGGTGCGGTACAATCGTGTAAAAGGCTCCTGCATACTAGTAGGCTGACGGCGCTCTTGGATTAGTGAATGGTGAAGCAGTCTGCCTCAGCGAGGGGTACAGAACTGCCGAAGATGCGAATGAACCCACAATAACACCTTTCGGCCGAGCTTTCTACGAGAAAGGCGCAAATTTCTTCGTCACACCCTATATCGGTGTGCTAATGACGAATGTCACTGTTGTAACACTCTCGGCGCTGTACTGGGCCGTCAGCCCTGTCATCACAATCCAGATCATAAGGCTTTTACTGGTCTATCATCGCCGTCTCGATCTATCTAGTGCTCATTGGTATAGTTTCGGCATTCTATATGCAATCATCGCGATCTGCTTCATGGTGACAATGAATATTCTGGCCTTCGGTGCAATGCTGTCATCGATCCTCACGAAGTGGATGCTCATTGGCCGAAGGAGTGTGGGTCAATATGATTGGGACAAGAGCAGCTACAATCAACGTTGGCAGGTGCATCGTACTCTTGACATGTTCCTCTTTGCGGGATATGGGGTGGGAGGTGCCGCCGCGCCCCTTTCAGGATCTGTCTACATCGTGTGGTACCTCCGTGCCTTCGGCGCGAAGATAGGTAAAAATTGTTTCATCTACGCAGGCCATTTACTTGGTCGCATTTCTGAGCCTGATCTAATTGAGGTATGGTGCCAATTACTTTGCACTGGCGGTCAACACAGTACTGATTACCCTGGCTCCTAGCTTGGTGATAATGTCAATCTCGATGAATGTGCTGTCGTCTCACATATAAATACTCGAGGCAACTTTGCTCTCAACTTCCTGAAGATCGGAAATGGGTATTTCTCTTTTCCTCCGATGGACATCAGCGGTGGCTAACTAGAAGCATTTGAAGGTGTGCAATGCGAGCTGGTTCTAGGCTTCTTTCTGGTGCATCGATGGAGGATAACAGTATGCTTTGTGAACATACTTTATTGGTATCTGGCGAGGTGGGGGAGTCGAACGCGGTTTACGTCGGGTGGCCAGCGGTCCAGGTAAAAGCTCTGAGAAGGGCATGATTTTAAACTTGATTTAACTGTTTGGAGGACAAGTGAATAGAACGACTATGCTCATGATAGCTGTTGCGTGACGGTGACAGCCTGTGGACAACCTGTGGACAGCCTGCCAGCCTGGACTCGGAACACGTTCAAGAAGTTGTTGACGTATGTTGATCAACACCCTCCAATCAGCTAAGCAGGGTGACAGCGAGTCTTCAAATTCCTATTCGATCTTTACAGGGTTTTGCATAATAACTTGCACTGTCTTGCAGTCACAAATTTTCAGCAAAGTATTTGGCACTGTTTGGTCATCACTTGGAAAATTGGTACTAAGCCTCTCGTGCGCTTTCAAAGTGTTCGGAAGCTTCGAGAAAGGATCTCCCAATACCGTGGACAACGCTTTGCTTGCGTTCGACCTCCTGACAGGAGGAATTGGCATAACTGGCGAGTCGGAATGTCCCGAGAATAACAGCCACAAATAAGTTCACGAGATTTCTGCAAGTTTTTATGCAAAACCCTGTACATTAGGTTGAACATGCAAGGACGACTATGCATAGGTCCGCTAGAAAGATTATACGATTGAGCCAGCTAATCGTGATACTGTGATCGATCATAACTGCCTCACCGCAACCTCGCCGCTACCTTGTTCAGACACCTTCAAGAAGGTCATTGCTATTACACTGCGCTGTTTTAAATGGCCCCACAATTCGATGCAAGTGGAGATATCTACATCTCTGGGTGCATATTCCTGGATGCTAGTGGTGTCTGTGAACGTCATGGCAATCACAGTGAGCGTATGTTCCGGATAGACGAGGATATTCAAACCTTGGACCTCAACATCGATATCGATTTCTTTTCAGTCCTTAACGAGCCCAGCGGGATGGAAACTTCTCGACAGACAGACAACCTTGAGCTTGAGGTGCGACATGAGCCTGAGTGTATGACTTCCCCTCTCTACTATCACCTCCATAGATGGATCACCTTGAGGCCGCCCTCAGCAGGCTTCGAGATGAAACTGGACCTGAAAATGCGGTACTTTTTCGTCGTTGCCTCTGTAGTTTTAGAAAGATGTATACGTTCTCTCTCCAGCCGGATCTTACGGTTCGACACACCGAACTGCGTCTGACGTCAGATATACCGTGGTATCTAACCCACGAGAAACTATTTCATGCCGAGCTGCTACCTCCTCAGGGGAACGGGAATAAGGTATTAGTAAAGCGATTTTCCAAAGAAGTCTCTCTTCAGGTCTGTTTAGTTTGGGCACTTGGCATCTCTTTGTCACCCTAACTTGATTCATATGTGGTGTTCGCAGGAGTTCAAAGCAGAAGTCAAGCATGCATACCGTTTTTTGTTGAGCATCAATTTCCATACCAGCCAGGAACATGAGTTCTGATTAATCCTTCTAGCCATCCTTATGTTGCGCATTTGTATAGAAGGTCCAACTCACAAATCCCTCGCTTCATAGTTTTCTCAGAAGGTTCAGTGCCACATTTGCCAATAGCAGTCAATATGCAACCTCAGGCTAACTCTAAGTGCCTCTTTTCGTAGCGGATGTTCATACCTATATAGAGCACAAACGTACATTACGGGGTACAGATTACCTTCAATACAATGAAATGGTGCATTCCCACTTGTGTCTATGGCATACCGGGTATCTGAATATCCCTCTCCGTACGACAGTATGACAGGTCCTACTCTGTGAGTATAACTTTCAATATCTCAATCCCTGCATTTTCACCATGGCACGTTTAGAGCGCGTGGTCGTACCTGAAGGAAGAAGTTGACGGACTCACGATGGAACTGGTCTTCATTCAAGTGAGTCCCATAAAATTTCATTCTACGTCAGTTTACATGTATCTTTGTCAAGACACGAACGGTCAATTGTGAAGGAGCGGCCTTGATCATTGTCCCACTGTTACCAAGCGATCCCAGAGGACGGACCCAGACAATCGCAAAAATCTTGACAACTTTGCAAGGGCAGGTCCGTCGTCGAGTGAAGACATCTGAATCGCCCAAATATACCCGATGTCCCCGGTGCCTGCCTAGTACTGAGGAGTTTTACAATAGCTTGCTTGTAGCTGTCAATCGAGCGCTTATTAGCGTTAGACCACTACTTCCTGGTCTGGACAACTTGGAATTACTTTCGATCGCAGAGGAGTTAGAGCACACGGAGGAGCAGCTACACCGAGTGATGCGAGCAGTATTGATTCGTTCGAATGTCTCGAAGGGATTCTGTTCCTTTTGCGGGACGTCTTGGGGGACTGAGATCCAGGCAAGTATTTAGGTTTTGAACCAGCGGAGAGATCGAAGCTCTGAACATCATAGTGCAAAGGTTACTCCTGGCGCTCGATTTCGCGCTAAAATAGCATATCAATTGACCTTGAGGCTGGACAGGCGCGTCTTGGTTTCTCTTTACCTGGTATTGTATCTGCTGATATGTAGTTTGACAGTTATCCCATTTTTTGGGTGGCTGCTGTCATTGTTTTCTCGATATCATACTTGGTTTTTTATGCAATCAGATTCTTTGCGTAGACTTGAAATAAGGGGCCAAGGACACAATCAACGCGTGTTGCCAAATTAATTTGTGTATGATATCCTTGACGACCTCGGGTGCTTTCTCCATGTGTCTTCGTTACTCCTCTCGGCATTAGAATATTTACATACCACATATACTAAGTACCTTGCAGTTATCAGCTGCGTATGCGTTTAATGGAGCTTGCTCAAGCGGCATTTAGCTTGACTGAAATCGATATGTTTTGCATAAGGAGGATGCTTGTTGATTCTAGATCATCCTACGGACGATAAGCATTTGGATGATTATGGGCGAGACTGATTAGATAATGGTATGGAGGGAAGAGCCTGAGTGAGGGGTGAGGAGAAGAAGGTGGATGTAGTCTTGCAATGGCCTGGTACGATCACCGGGTTCCTTGACGAAGCAAGGTATTGAAAGAGATGGTGGTGGTGACCCGACTCCTCTTGTAGAATTTACCGATGTTACAGCGTTCGCTAAAGAAATATCAACCCCAATTGAAAATCAGTTCGTGGTATGTGTGTAAAAAAAGTGATCGAAGCCACCTACTACAGCGCCGTGTCAATTTGTGTAAGGAGGTCGCGGTGGTCTTGAAGAAAGACTTCCGTGGACGAAACTTCGTCCAAATCTTCTAGTATTTCATGTCAAACTTAAAGCTTTATGTGCTGACATGAGTGTGGGTCGTTGAGGTGATATCGCTGAGGTGATACAAATATGCTCACCAGCGAAAGAGAACCAGCAGGAACGCCTGCCAAAAAGCTGACAGTAGAAGAGGGATCAACAGACTACTTCTGGATATGCTTCGACCGCGAGCTGCATACTTAGTGATTACCCGAGTCGGTCATTTTAGGTCTACGATGGATATGTAGATACATACCCAATGTTTTCCTTCTCGAGTTTTCTGATATCCATCGCAGCTCTGAATGGCTGATACGAACTAAGCCTTCGACACAGAAGGGTCGGTGCGCTCCTCTCTGGCTATCAAAATGCCTAATAGTAAGAGTGCATAGACTTTCTCTTGAAATGGTTCTGCAATATATGGTTGTGTAAGTTCGAGACTCCGACCAGCCGTACATCTCCGACTCGGAGTCATCCGGGCCATGCATGCCAGACAATTCTTACAGTGGAAACAGTATAATGTATGAATTGGTCAATTCGTGATTGAGGTAGTACTGGGGTAAGCAAATGCATGTATTTGGGGGTGGAAGAGTCAATTGGACCGACAAAGACGGTACGGATGATGGCGAGCACATCAACGAGAGAGACTGTATTGATATCCATCGCGACACATAGTAATAATATTACAGACTAGGGAAGGATAGAGGTTAGCTTTGGAAGGACTCTGAGTCGGTCCTCGGATGTCAGTGTATTTTTTATGCTGTACTAAGCCTTTCTGAACCTTAGAGTGTCGCGTTATTCTTTATTCCTCATTGTAGGGAATTCAAACTTTTTAGTGGGCACGTTGCAGCTTGTTGCTTTTATATTTTTCTTTCAAATTCTGTTGACTGTGCATATTCATGCTATCTTAAGTATAAGTAGAAGGCATTTGCTTACCTCACCTATATGTATTTTACTTATTCTTTGTCTTGTTTACGATGTGTGCTATTCAATTATGCATGATATATATTATACTGGACTAATATAGCTATGTTCATTCAGCTCCGATCCTCCAAAAGATGTCGTGGAGAACCGACCTGATAAGCAAAATGTAAACATGTTCATGGAACCAACACTAGACTTACATTAAACATATATGACTGCCATGTTTCCTGCAAGCTTCTATCATCTGCTGCAATTCCCTGCAGTGCACCCCCAGGCGTATAATGGTGTTGACTGCGGTGGCCTTCGTGTGTCGCTAGTACTTGACTAGTATTTGAGTGCGCCAGGCCCATCGGTGCCGCCACCCAATACTGTTGGTATCCTATATCATGATCGCTATTATCGGTATCAACCATCATGTGCTGAGGATTAGCATGAGTGTTGTAGGAGTGCCTTGGCTCAGAACTAGAGAAAGTGCTGGGCTGGGGCGGATGTGAGGATAACTCTAGGCTTTGATGCTGTTGCCGATATTCGGGTGGATATTCGTGTGGAACCACGTACATCGAGTGCTGGACTTGAGGAGTGTGGTGCTGTGGCGGTATGTGGTGGTGCTGTTCTTGATGAAGGTTGGAGAAGGACTGAGAGTGAGAAAGCGTCGGTCGAGGAGCGTGGGCCACGCCGCCGAACGTCGTTGGCTGCTGCTCATACTCTTGCTGATATTGCGGATGCGGATGATTCTGAAGCGGAGCGTGCTGGTACGGCTGATGCTGCTGTTGGTCTTGCGGATGCTTGAACGGTTGTTGCTGCTCAAAATGTTGTACTTCTTGCTTCCGGTTCAACTCCCGCTGTTGCGCCTGTTGTATTTGTGGTTGCTGCTGCTGCTGCTGCCGCTGTAATCGTCGTTGCTCTTGCATCTGTTGCTGCCGCATCTCCATCTCCTGCATCACCAACTGCTGTCGCTCTAGCCTCTCCCTCTCCCTATGCTGCAACTCCATCTGTTGATGCCGCTCCGCCTCCATCTGGTGCCACTGCTGCTCCTGCTGTCTCACTGCCCCATCCCTCTCCTTCCCTCTCTCCCTCTGCCTCTCCTTCTGCTGCTCCCGCTGCCGCCTCTCCCTCGAGTTCTCCATCGGCGCCGCAAACAAGCCATTATTCACACGATAAGCATCCCGTATCTGCGCTGCGATATGTCCATCAAACACATTCAGCTCATTTACTAGACTCGGGTGCACGCCCGCAAACGACGGGTTGTCCGTGAGTAAGCCCTGTGGAGAGTCTGGAAGGCTCCGTGGCGAAGACGTGGAAGCTGAGCCAGAGCCGCTGAGTTGGACGTGGGGAGATGCGCCGGGGCGGGTGCTGGATTTGGAAGATTTCGTGGCGACGGTGTGCGTTTGGCCGCTAAATATAGAGAGCTCGTCGTTAGGTTCGCCCGCGGGCGGCGTCGACCGAAAAATGTCGCTTGGGATGCTAGGTGCAATCCCGCTATTGGTCTCAAGATAGACTTGTTGGGCTTTCGCTTGAAGACGATGGATAATTGGCTGTAGATTTCAAAAAATCAAATGAGTGGAGATAGCCACAGACCATACATAATACAAGACCTACGAGGAATTTGACTGCTCGACCACCATGTGCCGCTGCACTTTCAAATAACTCATACGCGACCCTCAATTCCAGCAAAGCAGCGGGCGCAACCTTGGACTGTGAGGCATGCGTAACCACAGATGCCAACATCACCTATATAAGACATACCCGACGATCAGAAACACTCGACAGAGGGACGGGGAAAAAACCTACCGCTGATGAGAATGCATGTGTCCACAACACCCAGAATCTTGCGATCTGTGCCGGGAAGCAACTGAACTGCTGCTTCAATGACTCGATGATCGTACAGGCGCTTCGATAGCCGGCCAAGAATGATGGCGCGTACTGGCTCTTGATCGGATCCAGCGGATGGCTAGAGATCGCATGTGCAAAGAAGCAGCGGTGGATGTAGAGCAGTGCTATAAATAGTGGTAAGATACATCTAGGTAAAACGTTGGAGGATCCGACTCCAAAAAAGATACGGAAGCAAAACATCCATGGCGAAAGAGACCCAATAAAAAATGACTCACTTAATTCTCGATAGTTCGTCGGCATAAAATGAGACATAGTCTGCGCGAGGCCTGCGCCCTGCGGCGGTGGACCATGTGCGTATACTGGAAGCTGCATATCCCGAACCTTGCGGTCCAGCTCGAGAATAATTGAATACCGGGGCGCACGAGACGTCAATGTGCCTTGAACAACAGCGGAGACACATTCAGCGCCGAAGCGTGCTTTCCAGTAGGGGACTACGTGGAAGAGGAATGAAAATAAGATATAGTAGAAAAAATAGGGAGAGGTGACGTACAGCTGGGATGAATGGACCCGTCGTTGTCCAGGATTTGATCTGGATCGAAGGGTAGCTCGCAGTCTACGAAAGGCAGAGAGAAGGTTGCTAGCCTCCCTGTTGCGAGACTCTAGGTAATGTTTATTGTTAATAAAACGTTCCTACGTTCTGATGCGAGAAAAAGCTAACCTGCCAACAGTCGGTAATGAACAGCTCCCAGAACAAGGCCCGTCGTTTCTGCACTTCCGCTGGCTTGAGCTTCCAGCGTGCACAGTCACGATCTAGATTGTGAATATTTCATATATACCTCCAATCGCGAATATATAAGAGACTACGCACGTAACCCAATCTAAGGTGGGGAACGAAATTAGTAATTGTGTTGCACGCATGCGATCACATCAAGCGAAAACAACCCACACTTTGTGCCAACTTGGTCGCCAGTCCCATTAACGCCCACGTACTTTCAATACTATTCTCACCACTACACAATCCCTCGTATATAGCTAGCAGCGCAATACCCTGCACTGTGGCTACACTAGGAGGCCGTTCAAACACAGGGTCCAACGCGAGCGCCGCCTTCGTCAGTTGATAATACTGATCCGCCTCTGCATTGTCCGGCGCCGACGGCAAAGCCATGTCGGTGAGCGCACCAAAGCAGAATATGACGAACAACAGAGCGAGGTCGTGGGCTGTTCCTTTGGGGGCGGGAGGGTCGGCCGATGGAGGAATAGAGGTAGAAGTAGAGGGTGTGTTCGAGAGGAATGGCGGAGACTCTGGGGTAGGAGCTTCGGTGTAGAACATGGGGAGAAGCTCTTCGTGTAGCTGGCGTTTAGTGACGGCGCCGAAAAACCAGGGAGCCTGCTCGAGGTAGAGGTTGCAGAGGCGCCAGGCGTCGGACCATGATGGGAGATGGGAATGGAGGAGGGAGTCAAGGGATGTGGCGTGGATGGTTGAGGCGATGGGGAAGGCAGCGGAGAGTTGCGAGATGGAAGAGGGGAGAGGTTGGGGCCCGCTAGCAGCCCAGTCGAATAGAGGCTTTTCGGGGGTGGGAGAGGATGCCTCACCCTTGATTTAGAGATGTTAAGTTTAGTTCAGTTGGAGGGAAGTAGGTGGGCTTACGATTAAGAGACTCTGAAGTAAGCAGTTAGTGATAGATAGTTGGAAAGGGGCTGGTTAGGTTTGACTTACTTCGGATCCCGCGGACCGACCATAGAATGTAGCAGCCCCATCATCGCGAATCGCTAGTGTCCCAAAAGCATCAATATAGTGCGACTCCTCAGTGTCTTCCTCTTGGGCAGGCAAGCCGTCCTCACCCTCGGCAGCAGAATGGAGCTCGATGCTGGATTTGATCTTGAGGAGATCACGGTGGAGGAGCGGGTGTGGGTCCCGGGTTTGAGTCGATTGAAGGATGGCTAGCGCGTCTTCGAGCTGACGAATACGGTCGCTCATCTGGGCGATCTTTTGGTGTAATTTCTCGGTGTCTGCAAGTACGAAGCTGGAGAACTCATGACGAGATCATTAGTTTGATAGGAGAGATAGGACGCATACCGTGTTCCTTGCCCAGTTATAAGGCTTCCGTTTGGACAGATTGCAGAGCATCCTCTCCGTTTACAGCTATGGTATAATGTGAGTGGTTATATGCGCACACAATTGATATAATCAACCTTGAGCAAGGAACGGTCTTGTCGCACTTCAGCTTGAGTCTAGAAAACTTTCAGTAACTCAATCTTTATGTACATCTATGGCACTGACCGCCTACATTCCGCACACGATAAAGCACCTAGATACATAAAATGAGCCAATCTCCTGACAAGACATGAACTAAGAAACCTCTAGCTCGCTTGGATTCTTTGTCTTGTGCGCGTTGTATACTGATAGCATCCTTACGCGTGCTGCTCTGTGGCATGGGTGATTGAATGAATCAAGAGAAAGAAGGTCTGAATATAAGGAAAAGGAGGAAGAACGGTAATGAGTAGCGGGCATGTCAAGGTTCTTCTCCACCTCGCCCAAGGGGTGCAGGGAAGGAGAACAACCATAAACAGCGATGACCAAGTTCAATTGACACGTCCCGCTGACTCTTCATTTGCCGCCGCATGCCATCTCATCAGGCACAGCACATATCATTTCTTCTGCCAGTCCATCCGTCGACGGGCTTCTCGGGCGAATCCTGCTTCCAAGTATGCTCGTTTATCCAACTCTTCCAGAGCTAACTGCAACGTTGCATCGTTGAGATGATATAGGGGGCCAGGAGCCAAATTTTTTTTTATCACTTTTGATCCACAAATTTGATGGCCGAGTTTTCGATCAGCTCAAAGTTTTTGTTTACTTCCGTCATTGCAATAGCAATCGATCGCGGCGGCCTCCGCAAAATTTCAAATTTGCATTCAATTGCTTCGCGTCTACTGAGTCTACTGTCGTCCTTCTTACGATCAGAAGTCAGCCATGACTCAACAACAATTCAACAATAATGACTCTTTTTTTGGAATCTTTCCATGATCGCAAGACGTTGATTGGCTCAGAACCCCACTTTCAAGTGTTAGTGCAAGCCTGTTGGCCTCGAAGTGACTAACCCTGTTGAGCTCGAGCTTTATCTCACAAATCTAGTAGAAGCTCAGGGTCGTCAGCTTCGCTGATTCTACTTCTGCGGCTTTCTCGGGGACCCTTCCTTCTGCAAGCTAATCTTGACCAGCTGGATGCCATAACTCTATAAACTTCCTTCGACACTCGCAAAGTATACCAGGCAGTCTGACTCTTATGGGTGAATCAAAAGCCTCGCGTCCCACAAGTTAACTGTTTGTGCTGGAAGCTGGCGGCCGTAAGCGTCTTACATATATACTTCAATAGTTGATATTTCGGCCCAGTGCGTAGTCGATAGTTTTGACTCCGAGAGCCTAATCTTTCTTCCATCATGGTGCCATGATCCCAGTGATCTATCGAGTATCCCGGATTCCCTTGACGAAGCACTCTCAGGTAGATAGAGGTCTCATAAGTTTTTCTCAGCGGCTCCCCCGGACTGCTCCAGATTATTGCTGATAGGCTTTGGATAGGCCCTTCAACTTCAATTTTTGCAAGAAGTCAAACAACTGAGGCCGACCGACTTGACGAGACTAGTAAAAATACATGAGCAGAAAAATAACCTAAACTACAAACAGGTGAACCAAACTAATGAGCTCTCGAGCACAGTACAAAAAAGCGGCGACTCTGTCCAGACCATCCCTGGAAAGAGAGGCAGCGAGGAGTAAAGGAATGATAATACTAAAACATAAGGAAGGAAAGAAAGTCATCTGTTTTTAATCCCTACAAGGACCACAGTCGACAAGCATCCATCCCGACAGACAACCACCACAGGGGAAGTGCATCCAAGGGAGGTCAAAGACTGGACTTCCTGTCATGGGTGCATACCAGGCAATACTTGCTCAAAACTGTGACCGGGAATCAAAATAAGATGATCGACTGGAGCCATAAGATTTGTACTCCAAGCTCCTGCAACGAAACTTAGTGAGAAGGGTAGATAGCTACAACTCGAATGGAAGGTCATACATAGAACTTGGTCATATCGGGTTGAATATGTATGAAGTTTTGACCCGGGATCAGGGTACTCTTATTCTGTGCTGCTCATTTGTAGTCATTGAGCATCAACACGATATACCTAGCCAAAGACGCACTGATATGCATATCCCTTCCAACGGTGTACAAGTGACTCCCACCTATATCTACGTTGCGGGAGGCTTCAAACATATCTGCCGAAGGGCAACATTCACTATGCTTCTTCTGTAGTCACTTACACTGTTACGCACTGGCTCCATTTTGAAGTCCGGGATTTTCAGGAATCGACTCAACTTCTGAACTTATTGCGGGAGTAGGGGTAGGATGCGACTCTACGAGTGAACCATCAGTTGTGTTTGCCTGTGATTGTCAGTTAAGTAGCATGACATGAAGGAAGATCACCTACAGAACTCAAATTGCCTCGGTGTTTGGCCTCCAAAGCTTCCCCTGTTGCCTGAGAATCACGCTTCTGGATGATGTAAATCATGGGAGGTCTTCATACAGGTAGTTAGACATACGATACGCTGACATGCCTGGTCTAGACAATCCAGAGGTCGAAAAAAGGGATCTAAAATGTCATCTTTGTGTTTTGATCCTAACTTGAGAAAGGCCAGCTTCATTTTTGGTCTTGTCAGAGCACCCATGGCTCTATCGATCTCGACCAGGAGCCTATATGAAGGGAACGTCGAACTGTCAGTGATAGGGATGCAATTTGAAACAAGAAGGAATATATACTCTCTAAAGTTCGAGATACTTTCGTGGAGAAGTGGTAGGTTATTTAAGTCATGTTCGAGAGCGGCTTCCACTAGAACTTCTAATATCTGAGTTGAGCGATAGGATAATAATACCGCCTTTTGTTTGGAGTGCTTCACTCGCTAAAACGTCGTCAGTCAACCGTCGTACATTTGATAAAGACATCTAGACTGTCATCAACGTACTTGTGCTTTATCCCGTACAGCCAGGACAGCATCAACTATAGCCTCTAAGAAGGGAATATGGCGCGATGACTGCCGCAACGCCGCAATGGTGGTCGGGCTAATCCCATCGGGGGACGAAGAATCAGAATACGATTTTTTCTTACGCATGGTAAGCTCCACCGTGCAACTCGTGCCCGAAAGCTGAGTGCCACGGATGGAGCTCAATAGAGGTCGACCCAACAGCGCGGAGTAAGAGGCGGGTAAGAGATAAGCTGTTAAACGCTGCGGGACCGATATCTAATCCTTATATAACAATTCACTGGTGGCGCCGCCGCATAGCCCCCACATTGGGACAAGAGTATCACGGAGTGGCAGGTCATCTGGTCAACTTCTGCGCCCCAGGCTGCGCAATTTGGCATACATCCCCATCGCTAGTGTCTGAAGTCGCTGGCCTGATTCCCTTTACAGAGCTGATTTGTATGAGGCACACAGACTTGCCCATGACGGAGACTGTCATGAGGCATGGTTTACGTATGCACTGCAGTGGCACACGTGAGGAGACAACTGCCATGGATGCCATGGCCATGGCATGCACCGCCCGATAGTGACAAACACCGGCCTGGGATGATTTCGAAAGAGCTTAGACCAGAACAATAGTACTAGTCCGACAGACAGAAATATACTTAACACTTAACGATAAGTGCGCAAGACTCGCCGATCACACAATCAGTACCCTGGTGGCACAAGAATCCAGCACTTCGACTGAAAACACAATTTGACATTTGTTCCCAGATCGTTATTCCGGTGTCGACGAACAGAGAACGTCCGATTGCCGCCAAACTGGTCTGACAAAAATAATGATTCGAACAAGTTGGTATACAAAACACCAGTAAGAAACATTCACAGCTCACCAGAATCAAGACTCAAAACTATAATTATCCAAGAGTCCAGTGGAACATTAACTAGCTGGTACTTGAAACACCAGTCTCCCGCAGCCACAATGAATTCATCCCTCTGGTGGGGAAGGGGAGGACGGCATATAATGGCTTGACTTGTGCCCAGCCCCAGCTAAAAAAGGGCAATTCCTCATACGGTTGTTATTCTAGAAATCCAACGGTATACCGCATTAGAGCCAGGGTTTGAGCTTACAAAAAATGAAAGAGGAGGCCTAGGTAGTAGGCGCCTAACGGTGAGAGACAAAAGCGTTGATTTGGAGCCGTCGGAGACTCGGAGTTGACACCGAATTCCGAGTCAACCGGTTTGAACGCTTTCCTCCGAACAGCCAACCATATGCATCTACGGCAGCTCAATATATCGCAACCTTAATTCATTGGGTTCAGCAAGGGATCATTCGGAAGCTATTTGTTACCTATTCACGTAGATCTTGAGGAACTCATTCATCTACGCCGTGAGGGAACATCTTGGGAACATCCAGCTGGCCAGACACAGTTAGACGTCAGAAGGCAAGGATGACATTTGCTATATGAGGGCATGTCGAAAGAGCATTATGATTGGAACACCTCTCAATCAGCGCCAGATGCCCCTGGTGGGCTTCTTTCCTTTTGTATTGTTCCATAATTCTCATATTGAATATTAGATAGAATATTCAAGGACGTGGGTAGAGCATTACAGAGATGCAGAGACAGCGTTTTTGAAAAAGACTTCAATGACATTCTACAGATAGTTGTACAAACCGTTTTGAGAGTCCTTAAATGAAGGACTCAATGCAGAGCGTACATCCTGGCTGAGGGGTAAGGGTATAAGGGGTTTTCGAGAGGACACTGGTGAGCACAGTGAGATCTCCAGCATAGCATGCTCCATGTGAATGACTGACTTGAAGTTTCTTCTTATGCCAACGGTGGACCAGCTCAAGGGCTTGCGTCTCCAGGCTTGCGCAATTATCTGATCCTGTAAACTTAGTGTAACGCGGTATAGCACAAACACTATTGTTCTGATGAACACATTTGAGATTAAGACAATGAGAAACACGTACCTCTGGGCTAGTAACTCTAGTGCCTCCTTTCCGTTCTTCTCAATGTCCTCAATATTTTGAAAAGGGCGCTGGAATACTTCTAAACAGTCCGTCGCTAACCTCAATGCGTGTTCCCACTTGCTGGTAGATTCGCGTCTAACACCAGTGTCACTGCTACTTTGAATGGAGCCTATAGGTGTCTATGTGTGCTGTCAGCAACTATCTTGCAAACTATCTATTTCTACTCTTACCGAAGGTCTGGATGACGATGCAAGGCGTCGCTGCTTCTGCTCCAGTGGAGAAGATCCGGGTGGCATAGTCTATAAAGGATATAGTCAACTTCGACTTCATCAAATGGAACCAACAATTTCACGTCTCTCTTTTGTCCCCTTTCCCGATTCTTTGAAACTATTGCTTCTAGGCCCCTTACATAACCGTGCATGACAACACTAAATATTTTATTCGTGACTGGAGACAGCACATCAATTGTCACAACTTTCTTGACTGCATTAAAAATACCGTGAATCATGCCAAAACAATAGTGGTTTCTTCTGGTTTCGAGGGTGAATTCTTCGTCCAAAGCGAACTGCTTTTCGACTGGGTCATACGAGTAAAACTCAAATTTTGTGAGATCGGTGAGAAGACCATAAATTCTCAAGTTTGTGAAGTCGACCGCGCCGTTCTCCGTGGCAGCAGCTGTGTGCACGGGTTCTGTATAAGACCAAGTTAATTCTATGGGGATGCTCACAAAGAAGCTCGAGAAAGAGTTGTGAAAGATTACTTCCCCCAGAATCTAGGTAGAGCTTCAATTCGATGACAAAAAAAAGAATCCCGCCGGCCATGATAATCTGTATGAACTGCATAAGCGGTGAGGTCTCGTGGTAGCAAGCCCAAAGGTCACCTCATGTTCTACATCGCCACCGCTTGAATATTGTGACTCCAACATCAACTGTTCTGGCATGTCAATGATCCTTCGCTGAAAAAGCGCCAAGATAGGAACGATGTACTGTGTGATACCCCATCAGGCTACTTGCTGTGCACGACATACGACGAAGCAGACTCGACATACTGGGTCAAGGATTCTGACACGTGCCTCCTCTCGGGTTTGTTGTTCTATCTCCCGATAAACATCCAGTGTTCGGCAAGCCGGTGTAAAGTTAGCCACGTGAAAAGTGAGAGGGAGGAGATAAACAGGAGTAACAAATGTCGGTAGCTGCAATCTTGCTATGCTTTTGTGGAGGCCGAATTGGGGAGCAAGTTTAGACCACTTTGCGTCAGAAAAAGACGGAAGGCCCAATCTCGCCCTTTTGAATGCAGCATTAGTGACGTTGCCTTGATTAGCGAGCTCGGCGAGAAGGACATGAAGGTTGATATCTTGTGAGAGGACCTTGAACCAGCCCTCAGGTAGTTCGACGGAGTCAATCACATCGTCGATGTTCTCAACATTGCGTTTTCTCCGGCCCATGGTAGTAAGAGACAGAAGAGCAGAGCTTCATGTATTCAAGGGGCCATTTCGCAAGCCCCTGACCTTCCACCAAGCCCAAACCTTGTTGTCGGTATCAGCTGCTCTGCACTGCAATGGCCAAGTCGTAAGCTGAAACAATCGATCGATGATGGATCATCGGCTCCTTTCAATTCAATCCAAATAAACAACATAATTATGTATGAAGAAATCTGAAATCTGCACAATTGACCGGGGTGCAGCCTTCCGAAATTTGTCATTTTTACAAACTTTTTTACCACATTTTTTCACGGAGGAAATGATTCATTTCTGCATGGAGGAAAACACTTTTTCGTGTGCTATTTTATCCTGAATTTCTCGCCTGTAAAAGGGATTATTTCCCTCCTTTTTTATCACAGGAAAAACCTGCCTTGTCTCTTGCAATTGTGTTACATTTACCTCAGGGAAGAGATCCTCTGCAGCATTCAGTACTGTGCGCCAGAGCTCCCCGTTTCCCCGTCACCATTCTGCGGCTAGGGGATGAAATAGGAATGTTCTGCCCAGTTCCAGCGGGGGGCTGAGGTGGATGTAGTGCCAACCATATGCCTCCGCGCGAATAGGCGCTATCACCGTGTCAGAAGTTAAATTGACATATACATATTATACATGTACGTATCTTCATTGATCCTGTCACTGGTACAGCATGTTCGTTTCGCGTTTACTTGTTCTTCTGTGTTTCGTCGCCATTTCACCTGTGCTATCCGCACCCATCCTGCGACTGAGAGGCGCTGTCATCCACCCGCGTCATCCTGTGTCCAAAGAACACCTCGGCTATACAGTGACGAACCTAAAGAAGCTGAATAGTCTCGCTCTTGACAATACCCGTGAGACAGACTTCTTAACATAGCTCGCTCGTGTTTGACATGGTCAATAGACAAGATAATCACACAGAATCGTGACGTTTTGCCAGTGAATTATGATGAGAGCAGAAATGTTGTCGATCCGAGAGAGCTTGACTCCGACGCTCATCCCGGGGAGGTAGGTGCTAGTGATGGTGGTCCACCATGGAATTAAAATCACGCATCGCCAACGTACGTCTAAACCTCAGTTCTAAGCCGTACCATATTGACATCGCTGATAGTGGAGTATTTCGATGTACATATATATAAGGTTGAACGTGGACTGAAGTGGTTGCGACGCTTGCCAGTGAGGGGCACAACCACATTTGTTACCATTCTGCTATGTATGGTGTTTGTTTTACCTGGCAATCAAGACTCAGTTATGGATAGATAGGGCATCTCTGACCTGAAGGATTTTGGTGAACTGGTTGCTGGTCATGATCAGGGCACTGGTCATGCAACTTTTTGCAAAATTTTTCACTTCGACGCTAACAATGCATATCAGCGGCATCGTATTTCATACCATGAATTTTTGAAAGTATTCACACCCTGGTCGCTACAAAGTTTAAGGTGGTCTCGTCGTTGCTTGCCTGACTTTAAACGCTTATTATTGATATCCAAAGAGATTAGTATCGAAAGCTGTAATGGATGAGTTCTGATGATATGCGTACACGAGATGGTGAGTAGATATACAAGTCGATATAAAGTACGAAAGTTGAGTGGGCAAATGAGAAGTCGTGCAGATCGAAACCTGTAAGCATGACGCCTCACTACTCACTCTTCACTCTCTCGTATGACCCTTTCGAGTCTGACCCCGAGCCTCCACCCCACCCAAACAACCAGCTTCCAGGCCTCTTCTGTGCTCCAGATCCGCCAGCCTCATAGCCACCAGCGCCTGCCCCAGCACCAGTATACGTATCGCCTACATCATACCCCTCCGCATCACTCGGGACTTCCACCTCCTCAAACCTCCCCGAGCCCGAGTTCGTGCGGACCCGAACGTCCGAGGACGACGAGGTCCTCGACGGGTTGATGCTCGGATGACTCCCGCCGGCTGGCATCAGGGATACAGGCACATCAAGCTCCTTCGGCAAGGCCGCAAGTTCGGCTTCTAGCCGCCGCCTTCGCTCCTGTACCTGTACTGAATGGACACTCGCAGTGGAGCCGGAGTCACTCCGGAAGTACGATGGCGGAGGTGTAGTCAAGGCTGGCTGGCCACCTGCAGGAGGGGCGGATTGCTTGAGAAGTGCTGCGCCTGATGCAATGATGGAAGGGCCGTAGGAACGCCATAACGACGAGACCAGTTGTACTGGGCCTGAGGCTGGATCAGCTATCGTTGGAGGGGCCCCTGTATTTGGGACTCCACCGACTGGATTGAATCCTGGCTGATTCTGGTCTTGGCCTTGTCCTATAGATGCCGTAATGTGGACCCACAGGGCACGAAGACGGTCTTGAACAAAAGTGTATACCCTAGTTTTGAGAGATGCAAGAGCTGCGTCGATCTGTGTCTCGTGCGAGTGGAAGAAAGGCTGGAGGTGATGTACATATAAATAGGAGGATCCTTGTGTTTGAGGGAGGGCAAGGTAGAGCAGGAAGAGCGTTTTGAGGGTGTAGTAGAACGGAATCCTATTTGAGGGTTAGAGACGAAATACAAAGAATGAAGTGTACGAACCATGAGACCGCCCATTCTGCAATGTGTTCGACGCCGACAATGCAACCGAGTACAGACCAGTACATAAGCCAGCGCTCGAGTTCCTCCTCAGAGGCAGGGCGCTGACTGAGCGTCTTGTAAGACGCGTAACCTGGATAAAGAAAAGCACCAATCGAGCTAGATTTGACATTAGGTAGTTGACTCAACGAGTAGAGAAAGATCGATGTACCCGACGATTCGCGATGTAAGATAAAACAGCATTGAGAACAGTCCTTGTATAAAGTAGAGTGTAAGAGTTATGTGATGATTGTCTACGAAGATCGATGAGGAAGCAAAGCAAGTTATAAGCGGCCTCGCTGAATCCTCGTGTTTCTATTAGTTGTCCGAGTCGAATCGTTGTCAGAGCAGCGGTCAGACCGTGCCAGTGGGAATACGGAGGCGTCAGGTTATGCAAGGTTATGTAATCCAGATTCCGCTCGATCACGTCCGAACACGACTGTGACATAAGGCTTCAAATGCCTCGACGTCAACCACGTCTTACACGGCCCAAGGGGACAGGGAAAAAACAGAAACCTAAATTACAAGGAGGAGATCCCTCTGCGCCAACACCAGAAGAATGGGACACAATGACGGAGTTCGGTGCCTTTGTTGGTATGTTTAAATCGAAACGCTACGTTGATTCCGCTTAAATCTGTCTGAGTAGTGAAAGATGAGGATGAAGAAGAACATAGTTTCAGGAAGGGCGATACGTAAGTGAATCTGATAGTTATGATTGTCTATAACCTTGTGGACCGTCGTCGTCTGGATGATAATCATGCAGTGCGACAATATTACCCTATGGTTGTCGGGCTGGAGATGTTCTGGATCTCCATCAGTACTGGGTAGCAAAAATCAAAGAAATCCGCGCTCGCGGAGATGACGATGTGTGTTATCATGCCATCTAAATGATATCGTCTCGCTGACACCTTTGACAGGTGTGGACTCGCGTGCAATGGTACTGGAGTGGATCAGAAGTTGCTGGTACAATCAAATCATTGTACGTACGCGCTGTCCTTCGCTTCAACGCACTAAACCCATCTTCATGTTGCGTGCTTGTGTTTAAAAGGTCCAACTGACGTATATCTTGGTTGACAGCGATGGAAAACGGTGTGGTCGGTTTGAGCGAATATACTCAGACCACCAGGATTACGTCTCGACTGCAGCATTCGATGGTACGTGTTACGCGTTATTTGTGACTTATTGAGATTTGAATTCTTACTCCATCCAACCTAGCCATCGTTCCAGTCAAAAAGCTCATCGAAAATGATATTGACCAGCCCTTCATCGGCAATGCAGTCTTTTACCAACGTTATACATTCGAATACAAAGCCCGTATAATCGACGTGAGTTCCTTGCCTTCCAAATGCAATCCCACATCCTCATTGGTCTTTTTACAGCCCAAACCAGGGACCGACACCTGCACCTGCAACACTCCCTATAGTCCAGACGACCCCTCTCGTTCCGCCCTCATGCATTTCTGCCCGCGCCCTTCATGCCGCCACTTTTATCACCAAAGATGCATCGGTCCCCAATCTAAAGACACAACCGAGCACCACCTGCACCTCCTCGCTTCCTCCCCTGACTCTGATGAGACCCTCGTGTTACAGGACCTCGTCGAGAGCTCCGAGCCACCGAAGAAGAAGCGACGCGGGAGACCATCCAATTCGAAAACTCAGGACCCGCCCACCCGCGGGGTGGAAGATGTGCTTCAGACTGTACCGTCGGACCTACTGCTTATAGCCCAGCAGCCGATTGTACGTGGTGGGGGTTTTTATATAGGGGGCGTGTCGGGGAATGTTAGTGCCGTGGTGCGCGCCAGGAGGATCGTGTATGACGCGTTACGGGGGACGGCGGTGCCGGAGGGCTGGGAGGCCGAGCTGAATGTGCAGACGTCCGTCTATATGAAAAAGGTTGAGAAGGCGCCTGCATTTATTTGCCCGAAATGCGAGGGCGCGATTTAGTTATTGTGCGACGCGTGTGGGTTTGTGATTTTGTGAGAAGATTTTGGTGCTTGAATTTTTTCTGTTGTTACCTTTGCTTCGTTTTCCAACTAAACTACTGACTCGGTGAAGTCCGTTTACCCTCCAAGGTTGCATGTCCGTCTAATCGTCTAATAATCTCATCTGATACAGCTCACCCTTACTTGACAATCGCCATCCCTCGTTCAAGTCACACAGTTTGATGATGCTAGAACTGTATGTAGTACCTCTGCTCCTAGCTTCGCTCTACGACATGTATGTGAACTTAAAGTTGTAATCCCTCGTCGTGTGCAGCACTACGTATACGTTACCCGGACCGTATACCAGGCGGGACTCTGGCACGTGACTTTATCGTTGACCGTTTAATTTAATTTTTTTCGCGTTTACAAAACATGTACGTGAACGACATTGGACAACTCTATAGCCAGGCGCCTTCCCTGACCCTTCCTATTATCACGCAACCTTTGCGCCACACGTTTCTCAGGTTTCTTTGCCGGATAAGGGACAACCCGATGTACGCGTCCGAGCTCGTTTGTAGTAATCCCCTCAAATTCGAATTGAATTTGTTTGATGCTCGGGGAAAGAAAAAAAAAACACGTAAGGGTGCTTTTTTTGAAATATAGACGCTGGAGCTCTCCCATTTTACCGTTTATCAATCAACATTGTTCACCAGTGCCCTAGATCCGCCGTGCTTATCAAGGGTCATCCTCGTCGACCAGCCTCGAGGCGCTGCGGGACCTCACTTATATCTCCTTGTATAACGTACTAATGGTTACCAGGATACGTAAAATGGAGCGATGGAGTATCCATGACGCGACCTGCCATACATCATCCCGCCGCTTTTGGAAGTCGCGGCACAGGAAACTGGTCGAGCGATTTATCCGCACCAGGAGTTCCACAAAAATCCCCAAAGTTTCGAGTGATTTTGACCTCATGACCATTCATCGGGTGATATGAACTAAATCTCATCGAATGTTATCTTGATGCCGCCGAAAAATGCTCTCACTCTGCCATCTCAATTGATGAACCACGACTGACCTGGTTCATCTGTGCGGAGGTATGTCTGCTTTCACCCATTGTTTCCGTCAAAAGGAACGAGCTACTTATCGAGAACGACAGTCGTGGGGCCTTGGTAACGGTGGAAAAATGAATGAGCGCCTTTAAGACTGAAGCGGCCACGTTTTTTATCCATGTCTAGTCGGGGATAGAAAAGCAATCATGAGACGTCTACCCCTTTGACACGAATGGTTTGTGTCAGTGGCAGATCCCGTTCTTTGTCTAATCAAGTCTTACTCACCGGTGTACAATAGGCTATGCGCGGATGCTAAGCTGAGCCTAGCAGTGCCTTGTTCTTTGTCCGATACGACGTCCTATTTTTAGACTACTTCAAGGTACTTCGCAATGGCGAATCGCGTCAATACATATGGAGCCTAATGACATTTTCAGAACCCTAGTCCGTAGCCCTCAACACGTTTCTGTGTGCAATGTGCACCACTATGATTGCCGAGCCGCTCGATCAAGATTTTCCCTGTCTGGTGTAAACATTCATTTACTTCCTCGTGTACGGCGTTGATTTTCTGCCTCCGTCGGCGCGATTAAAGTCCATCTCATGATGGATTCGGTTCTCGACATCAGGTAGCGACCCACGTAAATCTAAAATTGCATGAGATCTGATCAGCCATGCAAACACGCGGGAATCACAGCACACACTGGCACACACTGGCACTCGTACATGCTGTGGATTACGTATCCGGCAGATCTCCGTAGGCTGTTCACAACGTGCGTCACCAGTTTTTTGGCACTGAATCTGTTTTAATTTCTCATTCAGAATCCTCATCTCACTTTTAGTCGCACATCAATGAATGGCCAAGCCGAGATCCCACTTATAAATTAAGTACCAAGCATGTATAAAACGGGGAAACTTTATGTTACACTTATACTTTGTAGGATTGAGATTTCCACTGTTCCGGTGTTGATGGACTCCTGAGGCAATAGTCCAGACTCCAGCAGTTCAAAGAGGTGTAACTCGGTAGTGGTGTTCTCGGGCCGAAACCGGGCCGTCCTTGCTCACGTCTGACTAAGTTACTCCGCCGAATCCCTAATACTTCCAGCTCTGCCAAGATTGCCGTTAACAAATTTATTAATTATCGATATATGGCTTCAAATAAGAGCATGGACATCGTCATCATTGGAGGAGGGATTATTGGATGTACCACGGCTTACTATCTTTCGCGCCATCCATCATTCGCTTCTCGGGCGACGGTAACCCTTCTCGAAGCTTCTGCACACGGGGCGGCGCAGGGGGCGTCTGGAAAAGCTGGTGGTCTTGTGGCCAAATGGGCTTATCCAGAGGAGCTAGTTGACATATCGTTTGATGAGCACGTCAAACTGGCGAATGAGCATGACGGGGCAGAAAGATGGGGTTGGCGGTATTTATCCTGTGGGAGCTGGGAAGGGAGAGGCGAGTTGGCGACCAAGGAAACAGCTGAAGGATCCGCGGTGGGAAAGGGTGGCTCAAGGAAGAACCTCGAGAAAACTCTGGGGCTAGGTAACACAGTTTCGAAGGGAAGACTGAACAGGAAGAAAAGACGGCTACCGGAGGACTTGCTCTGGGTTAAAGACGATTTGACGGATTCGTACTCACCAATGGCATGCGACGGAGATACTGCGCAGGTCCACCCATTTCTTTTTACCACAAGCATGTTGGAGCTTGCAAAGGCGGAGGGAGTCACTTTCGTGGAGGGAAGAGCTACGTCTATCATGCAAGCCGATGGCAATGTCACAGGCGTGAATTATCTGCATGGCAATACGCGGGAAATTGGAACCCTCCCTGCAACACATGTCATCCTTGCAGCCGGCGCTTGGTGTCCTTCCCTCGTTCCATCCATTCCTATTGTTGGAACGCGCGCACATAGTGTCACGATCCGACCTAAACCGACGACGACGATAGCCCCGTATATGCTTTTCACTGAAATATCTTTGCCAAAAGTGCGGGGTCAGACCAAGACTGCCAGTCCTGAAATTTACGCTCGTCCAGACAATGAAGTCTATGCATGTGGTCCAGGTGATGATTCTCCTCTTCCGCAGACTGTGGACGACGTCGTTGTGGACACTGCCGCTTGTGATAGCATTTATATGCAAGTCTCAAGTATATCGCCAGACCTCCAAGCCGGTACAGTAAAGAGACGCCAAGCCTGTTTCCTTCCATCTGTCAGTGTAAGGGGAGGACCGATTATTGGGAAAGCTGAAAAAATTGCGAAAGGCTTGATCATCGCAACGGGCCACACGTGCTGGGTATCATTATTTTTCGACATTCATTCCATTTCAGTGTTAACACCTGATGCAGGGCATTTGTAACGCTCCTGGTACTGCGCGTGCTATCAGCGAACTTGTAATGGATGGCGAGATAAAATGTGCGAACT
This sequence comes from Tricholoma sp. MG99, assembly GCA_003521275.1. NCBI lineage: Eukaryota > Fungi > Basidiomycota > Agaricomycetes > Agaricales > Tricholomataceae > Tricholoma > Tricholoma sp. MG99. The sequence continues at coordinate 3,009 of QOVE01015045.1, read as the reverse complement.
TGAGCAAATTGCAGCCTGCCTTGTTTCTTTAGAAATTGTCTAGAGGTTGTGACTACGAGGTAGACGCAGGTTGCAGTTCAAATACCTGCTGAAAATACCGAAATCGATGTGGGAGAACAGCAGGCGCAGGATTTCTTCATCACACCTTTGGATAGGAACGTCATTGAAACAGGAATCAGTAGTCAAGCACATCCTCAACTGATAACTTGGGCGTGACTTCAAGTTCGTGTAGGACAACAAGAGCTGTCAGATGACTCGGTGTTGCTTCCGAGTCAGTCCGAGGAGAACGATGTTTTGACAGTCCCTGAGCCTGCCAATGAGGAGAAAAAAAGTAAGTTTTGACAGACCGGTCACCGTCGACCGGTAACTTGAATATTCAGAAAAACAACACTGAAACAGGTCCGATTGGGGGGGTGGCGTTCGGGTGAACGTTATGCATGATGTATGTAGCTCCAGCGGTTTCAACTTTCAACGACGAGAGATTCTCGGAAAGCACAAGAGAGTCCCTTACGAGACTCGGACCACGAATCAGCAGGCCAAACTTGAATACTACTGAACGGCAAGGGGCCAAAGGCAAATTTAAACATCATATCATGATTCATATGATATACTTGGAGGCTTTTAGCTTTTACTGTTCGCTTTAGTATATCTTTCTGGATTACGTTTTACATGCTGTATAATTTCTTAAGATGTCACGGTCCAAAGTGCCAGAAATTTTTGTTGGTCGCTAACCCGATCCACTTCGGCGTCTGAGTTGATTCTAGGTACAGCCTACACAAGCCTACACAGAGATGTCCTTGATCCCAAAATCCTTTTATTCCAAGAAACCCACGATGTTCCACAGCACCACAGCGTCTATTTCACTTAGTGCAATTGCAAGTACACGTGCTGTATACTCACTCACAGTCTGTCGAAACTTCGTTAAATACGAGCTTTCAATGAGCGCCACACCGTGACCTGTAATCCGATCGTTTCATCTTCAAATATCTCCGTATCTATGCGAGAAGATCGATCTATAGCCCGCGGTTGTCAAGCACTTGTAGCCTAGAGCCCGTAGACGTGGTGTATAAGGTTCACGAACCTTAAACTGCCACGGTTTCGAAATGTGAGATCGGTACCTGAAAATCTGGTGTCATCCGAACTGGTTCACGGCGTCCATGCACAACTTTTCTTTATACCTCGCATACTTCTGACTTCAAGTTTGCTCAGGTCATGGGCTCGAGGACGCGTCTTTCTTTACCTATCGCGCATAGTTAACTCTTATGTTTTGTAGTCATCGTTTGGGTTCTGGCCTGCTTCAATCTGACAGACACTGGCATGTAGCGCCTTATGGCCACATTTCCATTTGATATGATTCTGAAATTTGATCCTTTCGGAAGGGCGGAAGCGAGATAGCGGTCTTCCTCTTTCCTAAGTCCCCGAGTTGTGTACTTAGGGAAAAATCATGTACCCCAGGGAAGTCTCCGGCCCACGACCCTTTCTAGTTGACGCCCACTTTCTCTCAGCTCTCTCTTTTTTTTTTCTGCGTCGAGAATATTCGCGCTTATATATATAATTGTACGTATGAAACTCATCTACCCCATCTCTTTTTGCTCTTCCATCGCCATCCATCGCAAGGTCCCGACCGCAAACAAGGCTACGATCTAGATACATCCTCACCGTTCACGACCACCACAAACTCCCCCGCTATCGCTTCCAGACAATAATACCCTTTCCTCACAGAACATATCTACCATCCGAGGATAAATTATAATCGGCCACGCTCACTTAAACGCTCAACGCAAAGGACTTGATTAAATCAAGATGCAACGACCTTCCCTTCTGACTAACGATATCGATCCTGAGGAGTGCGTTTCTGTTTTTCTGTCTGTCATTACGAAAGCCTAAAGTACCACACTTCATGCTTCTCAGTGCTCTATGTTACCATTTCAGCGTTTCGAGGGCGTTCTATGACTCAGACAACGTCGCGCTCCCCACAACTTTCGACATGCCCGTTATAAGGGGCAATGCACACTGGCACATGCCCAGCCACGTCCTAGCTGTGTATCAGATTAACGCGAATCCCTTAATTCCCCCGTTCATGCTGCCTATTGACGCAACCCTTTACGACGAAGGTTTCCGTGTGGAACTCAACCTCCCCCCCTCCCCGCCAGGCTCCACTTCTCCTGTACCTCGCATGCTTGAGGGAACTGACACTCTCGTAATCACGCTTCCCGTGATGCCTCTGTCAGTGCCACACGTCCCCTCGTTAGCCTTGCTTTTGCTTTTCGGCCTTCGGCTCGAGATGGAACCCAATCTTCTCGCCTGGCGTCTTCTCCCGGCCAATGTCGTCGAGGAGTTTCCCAACGCGTCGGCGATGGCCCATGTGCTATCCCGCCTCCGCGATGACCGCTTTGAACAACTGTTCAGATACAACCAGGGGATGTGGAAAAACATATTGGCTCTTGGCCTCAAGAATATATTCCTTGTTGAAATGGTGCAGACTGTGTGGAATGTTACCACGGAGGCGAGGAGAATACGCCAGCGCATGCAATAGCGCAGCTTCACCCGAACTAGCTATTGCAGTGTCTGATCTGCGCCCTAAAAACCTGCAATGCAGACAACGATACGTATTCATAATCTTTCTCATTCGTTTTGACTTATTTTTAATATATTACAAGTTCCTCATCCCTCTTATCTGTTTTTTTGGCATAGCATAGTTACCCCATCGTATAATGCCGACCATGGTCATCCATATCTGTACAACGACAATTCATGAACATAATTAACGCACATAGGAGTTCCTGTTTAATATTCTCTGTCTGTCTTCTTGCAATTACTATTACTTACGATTAATGCTTTCTTTCTTTCTAGCAATATATACATAACCAGTGACCACTCTTGAACCAACGTGCTAGCCGGAAGGAACCTGCGGGAAAGGAGACTGTTTATCGCCCTGAATAGTCCCTGAATTTTCCCGAGTCCTCCAGTACCGTACATATCAGAAGTGCGGCGTGTCGAAAATATTTT
>QOVE01015042.1:7864-18472 GCA_003521275.1 Tricholoma sp. MG99 | reverse complement strand
AAATCTAGGGAGTGGGCTGGAACCAAGAGTAAGATTCGAGAATAGCAAAAAGACTGCGATGTCACAAAACTTTATCCCGTGGACTCACATTCGGCCAAAATTGAGACAGCCAGCCTAGCACGAAAACAGAACGAAAAAGCCAACGATAGACACCACTATGCGGATAGACGTCACAAACCGCCCTACACCGTGTGGTTCAAAGTGAAATCAGATCCTCAGAAGTCAGCTGTCCCAGGCTGAAGTTGGTTCTACGCAATAGATCAATGAGTATTTACGCGTTGAAAGTTAAATATTTAGGAGGATCAGAGCGCGATATTCACATCCAAGAGAACTCAGACTGACGTGCAAATATATCGAAATCATCACAGAAAAAAAAAGGGAAAGTCTGGAGGAAGAACATACCGAGATGGAGAACTGCGTGATAGTAGATATTAGAGAACAAGAGGTACTGAAAGATGGGATATAGGCGGAGACCACGGATGAGGACGCTGAGCAGCTTGACTATACGTAGGTATAGCCTGCTGGACTCGGACGTAAGTACAAACCGACCGCTCAGCAGCGGTCGCACGCTTGAGAAATTGCTCGCGACAAATTAGTAATACGGTCGGCCCGGAGTTCCGGAACCCATACATTCGGATCCGATATATGGATGACGATATTTATGTAATTTAACAACAGAGAAGGAAGAAAAAATACGTATGTACATAGTATAATTTCAATTAAAATCGTATTAGACAGCCATTTCATAAACAAATGCGACACCAATTTAAACGGAATGGGCCCCAGACATTGTCGGGTTCCGTCGTGAGACTTGCGATGTGAGCCTGCATGCTGGGAATCGAAACTGTGTGTATGGGCTTTACTGCTAATTGATGAGAAGGGGCGGAAACTGACTCGAAGAACGCGAAGCTCTATTGTGATTGGAATGGAGTAAAATTGACCGACACAAAGTATGTGACGTGACGCGTCTGAAATTGTCAGCCACAAGGATGCTTATAGGGCGGGATTTCTAGCGGCACTCAACTTGTTCTCAACTATCATCATGCTTGACTTCAACGACACGTTCAGCGATATCTCTTCCGGCTCCTCCACCAGCACCTTCGATTTTACAGAACTATTGGATCCCAATGAATTTCAACTGTTGTCCAGATCCCTGTCACTCGAGGCGCTGCCACCCATCACCGATGATGACCTCCCTCCATACAACGTCCCTCCTTTCCCTCTCAACAGGCACTTGACTTCGGCAAAGCTAGATGAAAATCTCAAGACAGACCTGAGCGCAATGCTGACGGTACCTAGCGTGTTCACGAAACCCCGAGGAAACTTGCATGCCAATGCGGTATCTTACACCTATATTTCTTGATCAGTACACAGCTAATCTCTATCGCAGGGAAATCAAACAATGAGTTTCGAGTTATATGACCTTGCACGGGAGGATATAGAACTCACCGAGACTAAATTGTGCGTCCCTGAAATGTGCCACCATTTAACCCGTTTCATTCTAGTATCCCAGTTTCTATCATGATGTAGATATGGTTCCCTCGATAAATCGTGTCCCAAGGAAATCACGAACTTCGGAGCGTCACTCTTCGATCCCTGATGCACCTCCCTATGAGTATGCCACCATGCCTAGAACAGGCGAAAGAACAATGCAATGGCCAAATCACATTTCGATGAACCAGGAGATGGCTGATATGATGCACGAACTGCACAATTTAAATTCCTTTTTCAAGGCTGGCCTGCAAGATCTCGATCAATCTATTGCCGTTTCGGACAAAAGAAAGGAAAGGCCTGAACCTCCGTCTCTGATGATATCTAATTCACACTGTGATATACCGCTATCGCTTGATTCCTCTGAAAACGTCTTGGCAGACCCCCCGGTTTCATCACTAGCCGCCCGGCGAGGCAAAGATCATATCGCCCCTCTTATGTTAAAGAACGCTAAATACGACGCCCTCCTGATTGATTATCCAGAAATTCCTACATCATTCTTAGGCTCGCCCTCCTCTTACTCCCCGAAGTTTGAACACGCCAATGCTACTGATGACCCATCTATGGATTTAGAAGACATGATATCTAGTCTCAGATCTCACTGTGCTTCTATTTGTCCTGATTCACCGCTACCGACTCAGTTCAATGGCCAACTTGTCGGGACAATGAATCTTTCAGCCGAGCCTAGGACTCAGCCGTTCATAAATGGCGATGACACGGATGAATGGGCTTTTGCGAACTCGTTCTTACCTAACTTGGACGGCAGCACTGCGGACACCGGCGTTAACCATAAGGTCCACGCGAGCAGGCAGCTCCACCACGCGCCAGTCCCCCCTGTACCCACAGGATCGAGCTCAGGTGCCCCCACTTGGACAACTGATTTGAACATCAAACCTACTTATGAGGTCGCCAGAAGTCCTCCGCGTGGTCCTCCTCCTTTTAATCCTCCGCCGCCATTACCTGGTCTTTCTAGTCCGACGGCAGGTTCCCCGCATAAAGTACGAGGGATCCTCAAGAATTCAAAAAATGTCAGATTTGCGTCTTTGCCTGATCCTGGTTCCAAGTCTGTTGAAAATGTCGAAATACCTCCCAGTCGGCGCCGGCAGTCTGTGGCTCTTGTCCCTATTGATCGCCCTAGCCGTCTACGTCCAAAGTCTAACACAGTCACAGGTAGCACGCCACCGCTGGTACTTCCTAGAGGTCATGACACCATTTCTTCGCCTCCACCAAAGGACACAACACGTAGCACGCCTGAAGGTAGTCGTCCAGTGTCTCTTCCGACTTCTAATGATTCAGATGGCTTTCGGTCTCGAGGATCGATTACACCCGTACAAACGAGGGCGCCACTTATCACCGTTTCTCGCCAGAGTATTACTCCTACACAAAAGCCCGCCCCTTTATCTCTAGGCCGACATTCTCTCGGCCGCGCCGTCAAAGCCGACAATAAGGAACATGACCGTTCTAAGATTCGTGCTTCCCATACACCCAGCTTGTCAAAACGCTGGACAAATGAGAACAATTTCCGGCGGGCAAGCGACGCTAGTCAGATCACGCCTAAAAGTCGGATGCCTGTGCCTCTTCGAAATATCTTGACGCGATTCAAATGAGATAGTGTAATTGTATGATATGGCAATATACATGGTGATGTCATACGGATAGAGTGGCTAGAATGTTTATCACTTTATTGATTGCCCATATATGGCCTGATGGTCTAGTAGTATGATTCCTTGTTAGGGAGTTTCGACTAATATCGAGGAGGTCCCGGGTTCAATTCCCGGTCAGGCCCTTTTTTATTGTCAGATTTAATCATTACGTATGGTAAAGACTGTCAGGGCCAGATTGCAATGTTCATCTACATCTTATTTCCAGCGAACTTGAGACCTTCAATATCAATATCGACAAGATATCCACTGGCGAATGACAACAAGCCTACAGCTTCGCTAAGACGGAATACAAAATTTGGTACAACGTGTACAGTTTAGTTTGCAGCTACCACCACTAGGAGACCTAGGATAGCCTCGATGAACGGCGATTATAATGAGTATCGTGCTCTAGTTCTTCACTACTTCTGCCCTTACTGCTCCTCCCCTGATTTGAATCTTGGGTCTTGCTATTTCCTCCCGCATACAACCTTAGCCAAAGAAGCCACCCCGACCAAAACCTCTTCCACGCAATCCCCTTCCGGCAAACCCGATGCGGAACGGACTTATGATTGAGGGCGTCTGGCCAACCCTGTCTTCCACAACCGGCGCAGTTGACCTTCCTGTGTCTTCTTCATCCGAGTCATCATCATCATGCTAAGCCCAACGCTGCATTCAGTAATACATATGGTATATGCACAATAACAAACCTCAAGGTCAATAACCAGCGCGCCTGTGTGCCAGCCAGCAGCTGCGATAGAGAAGCAGAACCTATCCTTGGGGCTTGCCCTACCATGATCGAACCTCACTTCAGTCGGCACTTTGACTTCTGGTATATCAAAGTTTCGATCATCAGAATAGCCTCCTGGCGCACCCGGAGGGAGCAGGGCAGGATTTCCCAGTCCCAAAGCACCTTTATCACTCACGCCCCACGTTAAGACTTTACCCGACATTGTCAGGGCAACATAATGGTAGTCGCCAGGTATGACTGAAATTACGGACTTGTTCTGTAGACCCGGAATTATCTTGGGTCTAAGGCTCATATCACCCTTCAGCACAATTGAACTGGCGCCAGTCGAATATGCAAAAAAGTGTTCAAAGTTTGCCGAAATCTAGTGGTTCTATTAGCATAGAAAGACAAGATAGGAAACTTCCCCTACATGGGTCATCTGCATGGTGTGAGGAGGTTCTAGTCCATGTTCCACGAAAATTTCCCGCACTTTGTGCATCTCGCTGAATTCTGGGAGCTATCTTTGTGTCAGCAGTACTGTTGTTGACAAAAGAGTAATTATTCACATATTGCCAATTTCCTCGGGAGGCTGACGTTTCGTCGTGAAGCGACCCAAATGCGAGAACATGGCCTTTATTCGTCAACCCAATAAGAAGGTTATCTAGCCCCGCCAGCTTGATGAGCTGGGTCGGCTGTTCAGAGTCCGTTTCATTAGACAAGTCAGGTAGAGCTGGTATTGAAGGAAGCCGAGTGGGTGCCAGGTCCAATTCCCAGGGCACGCAGGGAATTGCACCGTTGCGACTTCGAGGCGAAGTATTGCCGGCGCCTTCCCTGTTCATTTCGCTCTGGATGTGCGTTTCCATCTGCCCAGAAAAGGGCCACCATACAAAAACGTCGCCATATTGAGTAAGCATACAAGAAAACATCCAACCACACTCGATTTGGGCTGGTTTAGAGGTCGGATCCCGTAACAGGGGCGATGATAACCAGAAAGGATGACCCCAGTTCACGAAGTTCCATATCCTGTTATTAGTATCTAAAGATGCAGCGTGCGAGCGACCACAACTATTTTTTTCCGACAATGGATTATTAAAAAACAGGGTTGATGCCATCTTGCAGCATTTACTTACCTGAGACTGCGCATTGTTGCTGGCATGTCCAGCTTCAGAGGGGTTTTCGCGGGCTTTCCCGAAGCAAAGAAGCCATCACCCATGATGAAGGATTCTCCGTTCAATGTGCCTAAATTCCAGGCAGTGGTAGGACTAGGAAATTTGCGATTTGGCTGTGACTTACCCCATACATGAATGTGCCCTTCTGAATCCAGGGCATGAAAGGACCTACAGGAAGACGTAGAGAATGAGAAATACATATGATCAAGAAGGCTCTGACTTACCATCCTCCGGCAACTAAACTAACCAGGCGAGCACCAGGAACTACGAGCTGCGTCGGAAGTGGAATACCACCACGAAACGACTGTGGATCCAACAGGCCAAGGCGGCCATTGCCATTATTTCTGAAAATATGCCGATGCAATGGGTCAGGGCAGGACATGAGATGCAGCGCAAAGGGCTCACCCCCATACGTAAACTTGAACATGCAAACCTGAGCCATGTGATCCTTGGCGATAAGACTGAAAACGCACCTCGTGGATTAAAGAGGCCACGGTAGATGAACTTCCAACCATTAGTGCGAGCAGTGTTTTCGCCAGGAAATCTGAAGTCGGTTTCCAGCCTCCGCTTCCAAAAAGTGTCATCAGAACAAATGGCTGCGAACGTCTGTGGAAACCATCAGTAATACTCCTATATGGGTCCTCCTGCAGTAGAAGCCACCTTGTTGGTACGGCCAAGTCGCAAGATATCTGCGATCTGCATGAATGGCAACAGGTTGTCCAGGAAGACCTCAACAGGCATTTCAGATAGTCGTGACATCATCTGTAAGTGTGAGGATTACGGTAGATCAGTTATCATAGCATATGATGGCAAATAGATCGAACCTGTGGTTGTATAGCAAATGATTTGGAAAGAAACGATATCAGGATTGCGATGAGTCAGTAGAAAGCTTACTGCTCGACGTTAGCGCTTGATCATAATACTTGACTGCGACTCGATACCACGTGATTATAGTACTCGGTGGATCTGATAACTTGAGTGATGACTCTCAGACTCTGATGAGTTACAACTTACAAAGTACGTTGCAGGGGCGACGCGTCTTTGGTGGCTCTTCCAAGTCTTCTCAGGTTCGTACGGTACGCATACCTGCTGCTAGCCTGCTGTGCTCCACATTGCTTCAGTTTTCCCATCAGACTTATTGGCGTCAAAAATACACTCACTTCTAGCTCTTCAACTTGACAGCTCTGCAAGTGACTTTCGTTATATCCTTTATATCCTCCTCAGACTGGGAGACTCAGACTCTCAGCATCACTCGAGCTTCTCGGGCTCAGCTAGCTTCACACGTCCACGGTCAAGCTACCCAAGACCATTCATCACTTCATGGCTGTTCGGCGGGGCACATTTCCGGACCCGCGTCCCAATACCTGAGTAACATCATCTCGGATAACGGCGTTCAGGGTTGCGTACATTTCCACCTATGCAGCACTCCGGATCTGGATTCGAATTCTGGAGGCACTGGCTTGCGGGCACGCGTATCGTCTCTGCGCGCGTTTGTGTGACTGTCATGGATCACAAGATGACCATAAATATGGAAGATAATTGTTGATCCCCTATCGCTGATTTTAATCTCGGCTCGGTAACGGGAGGTAACGGGTTTGTGGCTTGGGGCTAACGTGATCCCCACCCTTACATATTTTCTATCGTCTGACTTCCAGACTCTGAGCTTTGGAGACGTAAGGTCTAGATTATCTTCCGCCGGAGGAAACTGCTTCCCATCGCCACTTGTTAATATTTTTTATGGTCAGCATTCGGAGTTATAGTGTTTATTATCAGGATTGACTGCCGAGAACTGCGGGCAGCGGTCCAGCATCACGTTTGATCGAAGCAGTTCTCAGATACGGAAGGCCACGTTGGTTTAACTTATCTCGAGCTTCGAAATTGATAGCATTCAAAAGCCAGGGTTTGCCAAAGTTAAATGTCGCGAAGAAGGCATGTGGCCCATGTCGGATGCTTATTATGCCGAAACACGTTACGTTGTCAATATCAATTCTAACAATCGGAAGGGGAGATGTTGTTGGCGATAGACTTTGGTCGTGACAACCTTTCCAGGAGCAATGACCGGAAAAAAATTTGGACTGAAGGAAGCTGAAGGGCTGCATCTCCAAGAAAAGATATGTTGGCGCTTCCCCATAATATACCGCTTTCGGATCAGATCGATCTAATTCGCGTGAAACTGACGTACGTATTAATCCTTATGGGTTTATGATCGAGATCGATGATCATCAAACGTCGGAAAAAAAGTTTGAAAGATTCTACATACCTTACATCGGAACAGTCCAAGGCAAAAACAAAGTTCAAATATTTGAATGCTGTCCGACTGGGAACGCTTCACAGGATTGGCAAGTCAGCAGTCTTCTTTACAGGGCATTTTTGTATAACCGCCACAAGGGCAATTGAATTTCAAAATGTTACTCTAGCGTATAAATGTAGCTGAAGCAAGGTGATGGAGACAGTACAGGATGATAGCAAGTAAGTATACAGACGAATATGGAGAGGATAATGCATGCAGTGTCCACACAATTACAGGCGTGTATGATAACGAATAATGGTACGATACGACGAAAATAAGATCAAGTATATGCAGAGAACTGTAGGGATATAATATAGAATGTGTTGTGGTATATGGCATTGATAAATGATGCAAACAACCGATATTATGGAAAGCATCAAACATATTCCAAAAGACAAGATGAACGAAGACCAAATATGTGCAGCGATATGTGGATGCTGTGGCCATTTGGGGTAGGAAGACAAGTCCTGGTGCTGGACTTTAATATTCATCAGCACTACCGTAACCGATGCTTGTGTGCCCAGTGCTGGGCCTCGGATGGCTCTCGTCATCGTATACGTCGTAGCTGTTAGGCGGGTAGGCCAATTCCTCGCCTCCTTGCAAGGGGGGCAATATGGCGGTGGCCTGATATCCTGGAAGCGGCGTCAGCAGCGTGCTATCAGGCGGTAAGCGGGTTGAAGTCAAATGAGTGGGCGACATAGGTCGCGGAGGATGAGTCTGTAACGAATACTGTGACTGGTTATTCAATTGATGAACATTGTGGCCCTGTTGAATATGAGATTGGGCGGGCAGGGAGGTAGAAATATATTGTTGGGTGTTTATCTCTTGTGAGGTAGACCCAGCATGCCACGACGCACGGGTGGCATCGTTGTATCGCGGTCGGGTTTGGTAGGCAGACGTCGACAATTGATTGTCCCGGCCATACCTATCGCCTTGTGTCTCCCCAGACGGCAGCGCCGTTCCCGAATGGTAAGAAGCTGGTCGGTGATACATGGGAGGACTTATGTGACTTTGGGAGCTGTATCGACGAGTATTGTAGAGGTCGTTCTCGTCATTGCGCATACTCATGCTACCCCGTCTAGTTGTTACAGATACTGGGGAATCAGAACCTTTTTTGGCTTTCCGCCACTGTTTCCGTAATTCCTTGAATTCTTGAAATATTATTGATTAGTCGACCATATAAATCTCAGAAGACGGTGCACGCGAAGATGCATAAATTAACGATGCTTACCATTTGGACTTCGCTTGGGACCATGCTTCTGCATGGTAACATGAGCGTTCAAATGGTTTAAAGTACCATACGCCTTGGTGCAATCTAGCCAGGCGCAGTGGTAAAGCCGTTCAATTTCGTCATACCTCCTCCGGGGGCGTTTTCTTACGGCATTCCCGGGTAAGGCAACGAAAGAGTATGTTTTACTGCTGGGATCTCGAGGACTCTTTTCGGCATCATGGGACGAACGTTGAGTAGAGCCCATGACAGGCGCGGATGACGCAGAAGTTCCTGTGTTTGGCGGGGAGGGCCCGTAGTAATTTTCTGCGCCTGGGGAGAACTGTAGAGCAGTAGGCGACTCTAGACTGCCCGTAAAATTAGGTTGTAAAGGAGAGATGGGGGTGTCTAAGCCATCCTCGTGACCAGAGTCATCTTCTTTCCAACTCACGCGGTGAGTAGAAGTAGACATTCCATAGTGAGAGTCTCGGACGTCCCGCAGAGAGCCAATACTAGTACCCCGATGCAGGGAAGGTATATATGCGGGCCCAGAGGAGCGGGGCGGATTTAGCGCTGGGGGGTTGAAATTAAATGGCTGGAGTCGACTTGAGTGAGCGATACTGTCTGGCTGCGATGCATACGAGTTAGTAGCGCTAAGAATTGCTGGCTCAGACATGCGTCGGTGGTCCAAGAGGGTATGCTGTGAATCATCACCGCTTGAATACTCGGTAACGTCGTCGCGGGTGCGGGGGTCGGACGGCGCATTAAAGCGATCGTCTCGAAGACGATAAGAAGCAGGCACTGCATGAGGCTGGTGGAGTACGGGGGCGAAGCGGGGAGAGGCTGGATGGACGTCCACAGGAGATGGGGAATCGGAGTGGTAGTGTGTGAGGGGGTCAGCCTGGGGTTCATTCATGACAGCGGCGCTATTAGTAACAGGAAATGTATCGTCGGAAGGAGGGGCAGATTTAAAAGAGTGAGAGGGCTGATAGTGTGAAGGCTGAGGATACATTTCTGTTGGAGATATTGGAGAGTCGAAAGAGGCAGAACCACGATATACATAGTGGTAATTACCAGAGCTACGTGGAGAGGGAATATCGTCGTCCACGGTGTCAGTTGGAGAGTGAGATTGAGAGGGAGAAATACTGGTAGGCAGGAGGTGAGAAATATCAAGAAAGAAAGCTGATTTTGAAGAGGCGTAGTGAGGAATATATTTTGGGATATTAATATGGGGCGGATGAAGCTGGGGGAGCATTTGACGCAACCGAAAAAGAAAAGAAAATAGGGAAAGATTATAAATGTAGCGGAATGTTGAGAAGTGAACGGCAAAGACAGAAGCAGGACGGTTCCGGAGGAGAATATTGAAAGCTTCGAGGAGCTTGTCATAATTGTTGTGCGATCTCGATCCAAAGACGTGACGTGACGCAGGTAAATGAGAGAACACATCACAGTGATCTAAGTGATCTCATTAGCCCCATCTCCTTCTGGTTTTTCTAGAATCCTTCGCGACAAATCCGACCCTGCATCGGCCATCACGAGACTTTTCCTATCGTCACGCCGGCGATCCCATCGGCTACTCAAGCCCGTCCAGCCACATCTCTCTCCATGAAAAATGGAAAAACAACATTCCTATCCGCATTCCGCTCCCTCCACAACTCGGTCCAGCTCTATACCCTCGTCTTCTGCGTTCTTTCCGCCCTCTTCCGCTAATCCCCTGAGCGCCTACCTTGATATCTCCGCGCCACATTTTTTTAGGGACACAACCCTCGGCCCAACCGCCTCTATTTTCTTCTTTTTTTTTTTCGCTTTGTTTGAGTCCTGCCCCGAGCTGAACGCAATATTTCCTTATGGGGAGCGTGGACGTGGGATTGTTGTATGTTAACCACGAACAAACAACACACCTCCAAAGACAAAGATTGACGATCAGCCCGCGGATGCTTTCCCAGCTCCTACCCCACACTTCCAAATAAAAATCGTTCTTCTGGGAAAAATATACTCAAACGTGGAATTATTCCTTCCCCTGCTCATCGATATCCTCTCCAACGAGTTGTACTTGCAACCTAGAGTTTTTTTTTGCCTCT
>QOVE01015039.1:0-18051 GCA_003521275.1 Tricholoma sp. MG99 | reverse complement strand
CGACAACATCGCTCTAGGAGGCCTGCCGTTTTTCCCTTGGCGGGCGATAATATCGATGATACCATGTGGGGTAACTTCGATTAAAGTCGCGGTTATTCTTAGCATCATCTTGGTATTCCTCATGGAGTGCGAGTCAACTGAATGTCGCGCGAAGCACGAATTCACAGCCTATAACATCATATAACGTCAGAGCCCTTGTCGATATGAATCCACTGTTAGCGGAGAGATCTTGCCCAAATTGGAGGTGGTTCTACAAATGCACCAGCGCTAGCATCCACCCCACCTGTCACCGAAAAGTTATCGATACCGTAGCTAGAGGGGTAGTCGGTTATCGAAGATGAGTAATGCCAAAGGGGTAGGTCCATGGTGCAAGATCCCGGTTATGTATCTCAAAGAATCAGAGACCAATGCGGTAAAGGCACTTGGTGGGTCACAAAGTTACCTACTAGTATTAACCCTGTTTAATTTGCCCGCACCGAATTTCCATGGCATTAGCTATCATCGATGTCATCAGCAAGGTTCAGACTCGACAGGAACTTCACATCACAATTTACATGGCCCCTTGACACAGCCAGGGCTCCTGTTCGAATTGTTTGGTCGAACTTTGCTCCTTTTATGCGTTATGAATGGTTGCCATTCCTGTGTGGTGAGTTTTCACGGCAAATTTGGCAATGATCATGATCGAGTGGCGATCCACGCAAAGGTTATTTATTATTATTTGTGTATAAGCAGGAAGAAGTCGTCGAGATGAAAACCATGACTCTGCCATAAATAAGTAATCCGTATACAAAAATGCTAGAAACTGGTGCGGAGGGATGTGATATTCATGCAGAAATCCAGGCCCTGTTATCTGTGCGGCTCGCATAAAACTGCCAGAAATCAACCGCTATAAAATCATCACTACATATGACATCACAAGTCTCCAACAGAACTCAGACGCGTAATGTATCAAACTGCAGCTTGAGATGCAACCGCGTTAGTTGTATGTATGACATTGACGTGAGTCCAATGTGAGTCTCCTCCTAGCTCCACGGATAATACGAGACCAGTGGGCTCAATATGTTGGCTCTCAGGCTCAGGCTCAGGTTGATGGTATGTACAAAATCTGAACCGGAGCCAGGGAAGCGGCGTGTGATCGATGATCGATGATCTCGTGTTACATACAAACTTGATCAAGTAATTATGAATTCTGATCCGTTGTGAACCGTGAGAATACAATTGGCTATCACAGCTGAGCCAGCTCCGAGTCAGTTCAATTTGAATGAACATTGGACGTCGGAAACTATTAGATCTCATTTGAATCTACTTCAAGCAACGCATGCATAATGTTGCCCGCGTAGTGTCCCAAAGGGGCATTCCACTGTGCGATTCAACGTGGCAAAAATTCTGCTGCTCCCTTTTGCCAGGACGGGCTTTCTGGCAGGTTTCCTCCGACACAACCGCTCATACTAGTAGTATTTGGAACTTATCCCCGCCGAACTATGTTGGTGTCAAATACGGTAGGTGGCTGTGGGTGACTGCAACTCGGGGAGGTAAGCAAACAGATGTCTCCACAAGGTGTATTCTTGTCAGACTCCCCAGCTGATTGAACTATGAGGTTCCCTCTCCGTGCCGTCGTTGACACCACTCTTCTTGTTTCTAACTGTAGAATATTACCTTCCGATGCGTCCTGGCCGAACGTCACCGTATGGAACGCGCTCAACAAAACACTCGACGGCCGATTGATCAAAACGATCCCCCTCGGTAGCGTGTGTCACCAGCCATCATATGATGCTACACAATGTACACAGATTCAGAATAGCTGGCATAGTGCAGCGCTCCAGTATGTTATCGTTCTTAGAGCCCACGTATGACCATTGAACCATCCCCCAAGCGAAGAGAGCCCTTCTTCGATCATGGACCCTGTCCCTCTCAACAAGAGCTGTGATCCATTTACTGCCATCCAGACACCATGTACTATCGGTGCATACGTACAGTACGCAGTAAACGTATCCGAACCCCAGCACGTCATCAAAACCCTTGATTTTGTGACAAAGCACAATATTCGCTTTGTTGTGAAAAACACTGGCCACGAGTTAGTCGCGTATACTCCTATATTTTCTCACGTCTCATGTATCTCTGCAGCTACATGGGAAGATCAACGGGTACTGGTGCAGTGTCCGTATGGATGCACAACTTGAGAGAAATTAATTTTGTTGAGAACTACAATTCCTCCAAGTACACGGGCCCTGCCTTCAAAGTCAACGCCGGAGTTCTTGGCAGTGAGATAACGGCCGCAGCAAACAACAAGGGGTTTGTAGTGGTCGGCGGAGAATGCCCAGTAAGGCATACTACTCTGCTAACTGGAATAGTACTGATATACACTAGTCGACAGGCTTCGCCGGAGGCTTTATTCAAGGTGGTGGGCACTCTGTGCTGAGCTCGATATACGGTCTTGCCGCCGACCAAACGCTGTCATTTGAGGTGATCACGCCCAACGGAGGCTTTGTCATTGCCTCGCCATATGAGAACACCGACCTGTATTGGGCACTAAGTGGCGGGGTATGTACAACTACAATATGACATGCAGCGCAATGTCAGCTTGATTAACAATACAAGAATAGGGCGCGGGAACGTATGGTGTTGTGTGGTCCATAACTGTGAAAGCCCACCGTGACACTCCTGTTACCGCAACAACTATCCAATTCAGTTCTCAAGGGATCTCTCAAGACGCCTACTGGAATATTATCTCAACCTATCTATCTCTCACCCGCTCCTTCCCACCCGCCAACACCTTCGCATTCGCTATCTACTCCAACGCCAGCTTCTATCTACCCCTGTTTTCCATCAACCGCACCATAGCCGACGTCGAAACCCTCCTCGCACCTTTGATCTCAGCAGTTGACCAACAGGGTCTCAAATATGTATCCTCGGCGACCACGTTCCCAACGTACCTAGCGGCCTTTTCTAGTGTGCCTACTTTCCAGAATTCAACTGTCGGGACATTCCAGATCGGAAATAGACTGTTGCCGGTATCGTTGTGGAAAGATAATAGCACGCTGGCCACATTAGTGAATGTGCTCCGCGGGGTGGCGGGTAGTGGAGGTGGGATCTTGGATGTAACGGTACACCCTGGCTTGAAGGTCGCCGGGTACCCTGATAATGCGGTTCTGCCTGCATGGCGGGATACCCTTCATTCAGTTTTCATTACATTGTAAGTTCATTGCTTGTGGATTATACGTCCGATGAGGTTTTGATTGGCTGGCATATGTGGTTGATTCAGACCTTTAGGCGACCAACAAAGCACAGCATCAATTATACAAGATCAATATACCATTGCTGAAACATTTCTCAGTCCATTGAGGCAGCTGACTCCTGGATCTGGAGCCTATATGAATGAGGTGACCTACTACGTGGATCTCCTATGTGTTTTCCCACTCGCCTCATCCTTGTGTTGTAGGGCGCGCTTAAGGAGCCGAATTTCAAGACTGCCTTCTACGGCAGCAACTACCCCCACCTGTTATCTATCAAAGATAAATATGACCCGGACCAGATCATGTACGGATCCATCAATGTAGGCGGAGACCGGTGGGTGGAGACTGACGATGGAAGGTTGTGTCGGACTAGCAAGAGCTAGTTACAGTTCAAGTTATAGAGCGACTGATAAGTTTGTTGAAATGACAAATTTCTGTAGAACTCTAGAGTCCAGATTAAGCTGAATAAAATGATTTCAGTGGTGCCTAATCTAGCATTCGTTGGTCTAGTTTTCTTTGAACAAGTCTTACTACGCAATGTTAAGGGCTCGTAATGACGAAACAACTGCCCCTCCTTGCTAGGATAGATTAATGGTGGCATAAGGTACAACAGCTCTGCCAGCAGCCCAATTATTTCACCCTTCCCTGGCGAGGTCCTTTATTTTTATTTCCGTGTATAAATTTTACTCTACAAACAGATATAGTTTGACTCGTTCATGTAAGGATTCACCAGACCTTAAGTAGACAAGTAGACAGATTTCAGTAGGATAAGAGAACTAAGAAATATAGCGCTTTCAGGAAGCAGGAGGCGGTACTGCAGAAAAGGCGGTGTAAAAAGGTCATATTATGATGGCTCAAAATCATCAGTCACTCAAGCTGGTAGAGTCAAGATTGCGGCGAACATAATCCCCCCGAGGAGTGATTTTAAATTTGAACGGGAGCGGGTGGCTAATGTTGAACGTATCAGTATGACGTTTCATGTCACACCAGGACAGGTGACAAACCATGCGAGGCCGAAAGTAAACTCGGGTACCACTTTGTTAGGTTTCCCATTATCATCCACCCCAGGAGTAATGTCGAACAGGCTAATGATTGTTGCGATCGTGATGAACAGCTGTTGAACAGCCACAAAGCGCCCGGGACAAATCCTGCGACCAGGGCCGTAGACGACCATAAAGCTTTCCATGATGGCAGTCGAGTTGTAGCCTTTTGTACCCGGGACAAATCGCTCAGGAATGAAACGCATTGGGTCCGGAAACACCTCTGGGTTGTGGAGGACTTTCCTGGGAAAGGACAAGCGTCGGTCAAGTTGTCTGTGTGGGTATGAACGAGTTGGCGTACCAGAGATTTCCGATAACAATCGATTTAGAAGGTATGTCGTAGCCCTTGTATGTATCAGCGTTGACCGTCACATGTGGGATAGCTAAAACAAAATGCCATGAGCTTTACTTTATGATGGATTGTATTCGAACCTAATGGTGCAGGGGGGTTCCATCTGACAACGGATAAACTTGTCAGTATTTCAAAACCACAGGTTGAGAGTTGGGGACCTCAAAGCTTCATGAACTAGCCCATTGATATAAGGTAGTGAATCCCGGTCTTCAAAGGTAGGAAGACGATCCTTGCCAACGACACTGTCGATCTCCTGTTGGGCTCGAGCTAGCACATCTGGATGCGAAATCATGGCAAGGATGAATGACTTCAAGACAATGGCAATCTGTCGTGCATGTAAGAACAGGTAAAACCTCAATAATATTCAACAAACAGCTTCAGTTCCCGCTTTGAAATTTGAGACTAGTTAGGTCATGTCATCAGAAGGAGCTTTAACATACCGAAGTAGACTGTTCCGGCGCACGATCTAATTGAATCTAGGTCAGCGTTTGATCCTTCTTCAGCCAGTACTCTCGCTACAAAGGACGGTTCAGCAGTTCCTTTTGCCTAAAGGAGAATAAACTATATTAAATGGCGACACATGCTGAACATCAAATTCTTACCAGATCACTCACTACGGCTTCGAAGGGGATGTCCCGAGCCATTATTGCCTTTTCTTTGCATTCTCGGGCGTCTTTATGGAATCCACCACCCGGAATGAGCCATTCTGGAATGTGTCGGACTTGTGTTATACGTAAGATCCAGCTAGCAGAATGGGGTTGAAAAGATGCATTTACTGATAGGTAGAACATCGACCTGAGATTCCAATGTTAGTCAGTATGTGGTTTGGCGCGCCGATAGAAGAACCTACAAGGTATGCCCCTGGAACCGCAACCTTCGACCATGCCATGATCACCTCATCTGCCATCTGTACGAGTTCAGTGGACTTCGATGTCATCCTCGCACCGTATGTCATGCCCATGAGGAAGCTGGCCACATGCCTGGCGTTAAAACTAGTTAGGCGATCTTGAGAGTCTACATTTGATAAAATACTAACATATGAAGGTGTTCCAATAAATCGTCTGGAGACGCTAGGATCTTTCGAGCTACATCGTGTGCAGATTTGACTTGAATTTGCATGTAATCCGGGGCGACGGATTCCTGGAACTGTGAATGGAACAGCTTGCGTTGTTCTCTCCAAACATTCCCTTTTGTTGATGAGTATGGATTGGTGTGAAGTTTTCCAACCTATCCCGAATGTCTCACCATATGACTGGAACGGAAAGATCCACTCTAAATCCATTCTTTTGAAGGGATTAGCATATATTCTTAGTAAGACTGAAAATATGAATTACAGTTTGTTCAACATAGTTGAATAGGGCCTGTCGGAATAATTTGCCGATCGTTTGGTAAAGAGGTCATTGAGGACGTGTACGGAGCTGACGACGTAGATGTTCTTGCCCAACACAGACATGTATACAATATCACCTATAATCGAGGTGTGAAGGCATGTATGGCTAGATGGAAACATGATGTACTTACCATACTTGTCTGCCATGAGACTATACGCATGGGCTTCCGCTTCCCTAGGGATATCGAGCAGATTGCCAATGGCCGGAAGCAGTGGCGGACCAGGAGGCTTCGAGTTATCTGACTTTCGTCGATATCGAAACAAAATACCAAGTGTAAGAGCAAGTAGGCACAGTACAAAGTACATCTTGGAGACAGCCTTGGAGAAGGCTACGCCTACTTACAAGCTTATGATGTGCCCATTTATGACGTGATCGGTCTCCTCTTGCCCTTTTGGACCTTTGGTCGGACAACTTGAAACAAAAGGAAATTTGGAATGGGTTTATGAAGCCTGAGAATCTGCTGAGGAACCAAGCTACCAGGGAGGGCTTAGTGCTTATCGATAATCAAAGAACCGCTCCACCCGGACTCTGGGTCCCGAGTTCCCAGTACTGAAGCCTTGACTCGGAGGACTTAGTCTTTACATACAACCCTGAGCCCCGCAACTCGAAAATCTGCCAACGGGTCCGTCTGCCATCTATCCGGCGCTCCCCGATAATCAGGATAAACATCATTAGTAGATAGGCAGTGAACTAAAAGAGCTTACAATTTGACTGCCAAGAGTGCAAAAATAAAGTTGTTCGCGATATGTGCGGAGTATACTCGACATCGCACGTGATTGGCTGACTCAGAAGCTTGCGGCTTGAAGCGCTGAGCACACAAGTGACTTTTACAGGCGAGAAATTCAGGATAAAATAGCACACGGAAGAGTGTTTTCCTCCATGCAGAAATGAAACATTTCCCCTTGATTTCCTCCGCGAAAAAATGTGGTGAAAAAGTTTGTAGAAATAAATACAAATACTTAGAGTAAAAAAGAACTATTTCACCATCTTTTCTGACAAGACATTTTGTCGCGTCTAAAATCTTGTTAAAATCAGAAAGAAATACAGGAGAAATCAAGGTTTTAGCTATATTTTTACTAGTTTTCCTCTACTTTAATAAGACATATATATTATCTCGCGAAGAAAAAGTGGTGGCAGACCATCAGTTTAGCTTTAGAAGAGTTGATAAAGATAACCTTATAGAACAAGCCAGACTGTCTTAGACAAGGGGTACTCGGCACCAGAATAAACGACCGTATGTTGTCAAACTCGGATAAGAGACCCATGAGCCCTCCCCCCCCTCCCCCTCTACTATAAAAGGAAATTTTTCCAAAAAAGGCGAGGCAGTCCTCAATAATTTTATTGTTATATGGTATATCAACACACATCATGTTTGCGCTTCTTTCTCACTGGAAGATCTTTTGACGCTGTACGAGGTTGAACTAGAAGGCTCGGTGAAGCATGAAGAGCCAGGGATGGGGGTGTCTGATCTATGATGCTGTGAGGTAGTGTGCGTCTCAGACGAGGATAACACTGTGACTCGATCGATATGATCGGCAAGATCGATAGGCGCAGAGTCAGGAGTGATCGTGTGCGCCCGGCCAGAATTATCATGATCAAACGGTTCTGGAGAGATCGTGCTACAAAGGTTCATCACTGCAGAAGATGTCGACGCTGGAGGGTCCCGAGACTTGGGTAAAAACAGTGTGAAGCAGATATCTTCTGTGCTGTTGCTTGCTCAGACCGAATATGAGCCGAACTTTTGAGGTGGACCTCCCAATTTGCTTCTCCCCCTAGGCCAATCTTGACATCCACAGAGCATGACGAACAGTATCGGGTACTTGACACATCAAATCCTGACGAGACTCCAGACTGTAAAATATCAACAACGCGGTGTTGACGCGGCTGGTTGAACGCGTGATAGAGTAACGTGCACTTACCTTTTTCTTCTTCCCCATAGCAGGCGGTCAGAAATGGAAGGACCAAAACAACACATTGGATATGTTGAACACTTTATCTGGACACCAAATGATTACCTGATACATCAGAGACGTATATTGGTTGGATATGAGTTGTAAATGAAGCGTTGAAACATGTGATGACAAATCTCGGATAAGGCCTCGGAGGACCCCCCCCTCCCCCTACATCCGGTGTCGGCATCTGCCGAAGAGTACCCCTTGGTCTTAGAGCCAATCTTACTAGAAAGAAATAAAAGGCAAGGAGCTCAGAGGTCTGGCCAGGGTCTACTAGTAGTGGAGGTGACGCGTTGAAGACACGTGCGACGACATGGAAAACAGATGTCAGGCCTGTCAGGTGTTGAAAGTAAGAAAAGCCGTTGCTTCAATGCTTGTTTCATTTCCAGCGCGTTGGCAATTGGAAACTATTGTGATCATGTGATCTGCCCTACCAACCTTGCCATTTGCCAAGTCGCCGAAAGGCGACAGGGTCACCGTTGAACTTGAATGATTTGGCTGTGGAAACAGAATTCTGACCCTGTTCCTGCTATGTATGACACCTATCTTCGTACTGCTACACCCTGTCGACTTCCATCATGCATCACCTCTCTCATGGATTCAATAACGCCGTGGCATTACGCGAAGTTACTGGCGAGCGCTAATTTACTACGTAAGGTTCCAGTATGAATACATCACACTGACATTTATTTCAGTGCCATTTTGCTCAATCTGCTTACACTCTAAATATTTAGGCACAAACAAGAATTCTATTGCTTGCTCAAACTGAAGATACACTAATTTAAGAGAGCTCGGGTCATGGTAGAGACGAAGTTAGTCTACATATTATGAAATAACTGATGTGTCACAGATCCAAACAAGAACCGGATTACTATGCTGACGAGAACAAGAACTTCAGACCCGGAACATGGCTCGAGCCCGAGTCACGATTCACCCGCCAATTAAAGACGGCTCAGGTCATTCAATTGGATCAGCCGAGTCGCTTGGATTTCAAGACCTTGCTTCCCAAAGTAACGCTCACTCTGGAACTTGGTCAGGGCTATTGCAGCACACAACAAGATTCGGAAACGAACTTCAAAACTCCACGAGTCATTTGCACGAACCCAGTTTCCTAATCCATCGCAATATGTTCTAACATCGAGGTCAAGTGGCCCTCCAAAGGTGGGGATCTTCTTCCATTCATCCAAGAACTGTGTAGCAATGTCGTCGTGAAGATCCGACATATAGTTCATGGCAGCTTGAGGGTCCAATTTGAACTGATGCATCACGATAGTGACAAGGTTGTGGCCATCATCTCCGCGGCTACGTCTGCAAAAGGAACGTGTCAGGCGAGTCGCTTAATGTATGATTAGTATACAGGTGACTTACTCGATTTTGTACGAGCATAAATCATTGCCGATAATGAGCATGTCGATGCATAACTCAGTCAACTTCATAATCACTGGATGATTCATGACCATATCAGGGATATTCATGTACAACTCGCAGATGGCAAACGATGGCTTAGCGCCAATAGTGTTTCTGCGAACTTCGAAATAACCATCAATATCACGGATGTGGTTTTTGTTTCTGTCGACAGCCTGCTGGACGACAGAGTCCATGTACAACTGGAATGTATCGACGAATCGATTCTGGGAGGAGGTGGTTGCTACTTTGGTCGCGTTGAGCCAGAATCTTGGGAAACTCTACGTCAGACGACATAAAGACGATTGAAGACGCCGCTATACTTACTGTCGCGCTACCTTGCCGCCAATCCACTCGTCTTCTGGTCTTGGTGTCTGTGGATTGCGAATGGCATCCATGATGACGTCTGCCTGAGCTCGTGCGGTTTCAATGTCGGCTGCATCGGTGTGTTCATCGATGACGAAGAAGAGGTTCATCAAGTCACATCCAATCCTGCATCCATCTAGTGGTAAAGACGTTGAGCGACGAGCTCTTAACGTAAATTATACTTCTGACCTTTGTCGAGCAAAGGGTAAGCCAGCGATGCGAGTAGGTCTTGAAGAATGGATATACATGATGTATTTTATGCAGAGTGTGGGTCACTTACTGAAATCACATTTATTGAACGCCCTCTGCGCACTGGGGCCAAAGGCTTTGAATGATTCGCACCATTCTGAAGACTCTTTTTTGCAGACAGAATAATGGGGGTTAATGTGTCGCGGCCAGGGCCAGAAGTGCAATGTGCCTGGGATGGTGACGGGGAAAGTACTAGCACGACTAGCAATGGATGAGGTCATTGATGATTGAGAAAACCGTAGTGTTTATGTGAAGGTAGAAAATATGTGCGTCGCGGGAAGGCACTGTAGCAACTAGTTAACAAACAGGAATGTTTTAGTATGTAAACAGCCAATTTTCTCAAGCCGAGACCTCTTTATGGGGTGCTGGAACTCTCATATACCATGCAATCTCCGAAACCTGAGGATTCCGTCCCTCGCCATCAAGACTCAACACCGCTGGAGGCGGGTAAATCGCTTTCATCGCGAGACCGCCATCAACTTCAAGTTAAGCCAAGTAAGGGAAGGTGGCAATGTGGCATGAATCAATGATTGAATTAGTAGTGTATGTTCTGTGCCAATCCTCTCAGAGTCTATATCCAGTGTACGTACTAGTAGATAAAATATTTTACTGAAGATGTTGTTTGGATGTTGTACTGCGGGCCAGGGTCACGCCCGGTGAAAACATTTTTCAAAAATTGTAATGCGCCGCGTACTACAGGTTTGCAATGCCAAAAAGGATTTTTTTCAACCTCTGGGAATCACTGGGGCTGCAACACCTAGCCACGCTCCACTTAACGAATAAGGATCTGAAAAGCTTGGTCCGATTCATCCGAATTGGAATAGCCAAGTCGACCTTCTCCGATATATCGGCAGTTTCATCAGCGTTGTGCGTGGGTACTCAGGCTAACGGTATTACTACGCCCACCATCGCGCGACCGTGACATTTCTAAAGATGCTACTTACTAGTATGTAGTGCAGCTCGGAGCTTTCTCAGCTCAGTGTAGTAATTATCAGGCTGTTGGAAGTAGCCGCTGCTCCCTGAGTTCATTTGATATCTTGGAAAGCAATTGGCACCATGCAGAGATTGAATACGCAGAAAAGATCTGGATGAGGAACTTGACCCCTTGCGCCGCGGATGGTGGAGTAAATGCTAGACGGAGCTGCGCCAGCTTTTCATGATCTCAGGTCAATCTAAGACTCAGGCTCTAAGCGCGTGCAACTTGATAGTAAGTAGCTTTTGGCATTGTTAGACTCGGAGACACGAAGTCAAACTTGAATAGCGCTAGCACACGTAGAGGAGTCGTTGATGTACGGGAGGTGGCACCACACTGTGTGGCGTGCTCAGGCTTGCCAGTGGTGACTGAATGTGTTGCATACTACTAGTAGTAGTATCTCCCATCCGACACCTCCTCAAAATATTCAATTTATCATCATCAATCAGCGACGACAACTTCGAGTCGCCAACATTCAACTAAATTAGCAACAAACTAGATGGTAGGTAGGCTACTGAGGAGGCTGCTAGGGTATACGTGATATCTGAGTCTATCATGATAATTATTCCCTGCCTCAGGCTATGATATCTTTGAGAAAACGCCGCAGTGATTTCTGTGCTTGTTTGGTGCTTGTGTACGGGTGTACCCATATTGCGGGCCTGTGGTTCAGTGGCGTTTGGTGTGTCAGAAGTAAAAACTGCGAATGAATAACGTTAGGACTTGCACGTTGTTGTGTCTGTACCCGCAATATTTTTATTTTGTTTCGGCTATTTTCATCGTCTATTATTACTAGGGTTTCGAATTCTTAGTAACCCGCCAGTGCCAAAGAGCAGGCGCCCCAAGCGATACCAGATCCCATCTACTCTCCGTCCGAGTCCGCATCAATGCTTCTCACTGCATTGTCACCTTCAATCATTATGACGTACGAGGATTACCATTCGTTCAGATACTTGATTGTGTGGGAAGAGAAGCCTGAGAGTCCCGATTTGTTGTGAACAAGACTTTCATAATATCGCATACACTGGTTACAGTTAGATAAGATACGTAGTTCAGGCGGTGATAACCAGGTCTTCAGGATGGTAAGTGGTAGGAGCCCAAACCAAGCTAAAGACTGCTCAAGAGTCAAAGGAGTAGCTAGCGAAATAATATCTTGGACAACTTACATTTCCCTTTGGAGAGTGTGCTCCATGCAACAAGCGATCCTTTATCGATGCTGACGATATCCCCTGCGACAACTTTGAAAACATCTTCGCCAGCCTGAGGCTTGGCCTTATCCTCTAAGGTGTGCTCCCCTATGGAATATATTATGTGTCAGCTAGTACTACCTCCTGGAATAAGACACATACCCTCGAGGATGTAAATGATTGTTGGGCCAGGATACGACAGAAGAACGGGTCCCTGCTCAATGGTCTGGACAGAGCCCATGAGGTAGTGTGTAGTATATGCCGGGCGATGGTCATTAAGCCTGATGATACTCAAGTGATTGTTTACTGGGTGATTAGCAGCGCGTTGATCCAACGAAATTCCTGGGACAACCTAGATTCAGAATGGTCAGCAGCTGTCATTACTTTGCAGCACCAAATGGAGTACTTGAGCGGGCATGCTGGAGGAGATGGTGAACTTGAAGGAGATGTATTTGTTCAACACCACCGTGACTGGGTCCTATCTGCGAAGTGGGCCGTATATATATCATATGCCAGCGATTTTTTGAGTAGTGAGGCGATTTATGGTGCTGTGCCATGCCTTGGTCAATAAAATTTCTTGTGCCCTACTTTAAAATGATAAGTGTCACTGTGTCAATCTCTCTCCCAAAATATAATGATTATCTAGACCCACTGGTACAATTTCTCCGTGCCAAACGCTGGATAGTATAATAGCGCTAAGCTCGAATCTCACCACTTCGTGCGAAGACATACGTCTTCCCTGGTAAGCACTTGGGTCTAGCACTGGCTTGGCACTGGTGGCAGGCAGACGAGGAGTCGGCAGTGCTTGGTCATCCGAGTCTCCGATAGACTCGGAAGTCACTTGTTGGCACTTCCCCTACACTTCCCCGCAGTCTAATCGAGAATCTGACTCGAGATCGAAGCGATACATGGCCAGAAAAGAAAAGAAAGGAGGTATTATCTGTTGAACAGCTGTTATCTATTCCGTCCCCGCGAAGTTTCAATTCAACATCCATGTGCGACATAGGTCACCGCCGGTCAACTGTGCCTGACTGCCCATGATTAGCGAGCGAAGAAAATCCATAAACAATCCACGGCATGCATGTTGTTGGAGTTTGAGCCGACTTTCCTGACGAAAAAATTAAGATTTTGCCCCGGGGCCGGGAACACCCCCAGAACGTTCTTCATATTAGTACAAGGCAAGTTCAAATTTGATTTCATCCTATTCAGCAAATTTATAGCTGACGAAATGTGAACAAAAACAGTAACGTGCTGGCAGTGCAAGTGGTTCACCAGATTTGATCTGACCCATGGCGATATCCTCCTCAGCGGATGTCAAACTGTAAAGACTATCGCCGGAATAGTTAGCTATGTTAGCTCCATTATTCTGGTGTCCCAAATGTGCGTCTAATTGTTCTCCTGTAATTTGAACTCTTCCTGACAGCCATGGACAATCGTCAATACTCACAGCATCACACAGCTATTGTTGAATTCTGGGAAATTTCTTATCGACCTATCCAAGTTGGCGCTTGTGGCATACATACGATCGAATTACAGCGGCTGGCAGTTCATGATAGCCGGCAGCTTCCTGGCGCGCCGCACTGATAAACAGCTGCACGAAAGTGGTTTCTTCAATAGTCCACTACCATGTGGAAGTCTACCGAAATATACGTATCCTGTGGTATTCTCGTCTCTCTTTATGCTTTTTGGGTGTTTCGATCTCGGTCAGGCCTGAAGGATATTCCAGGCCCCCGCGGATTCCCTCTCCTTGGGAACCTGCTTGACTGGCCATCCGAATACCAAGGTCAACGAGTCGAAGTATGGAAAAAGGTGTTTGGTCAGTGTCGACGTGTTCAAATCTATTGTCCTTCCAGCAATGATTTACCATAACCTTGCGTTCATAGGACCTATGATCAAGCTCTCCGTGTTCGGCAAGACGGCTATCTTTCTAGGGAGTGGAAGATCTATATCAGAGCTTTTCGCCACGCGCTCGTCCAAGTTCTCTGATCGCCCCAAGTTGGTCTTCTCTGGCGAGCTGTATGTTCTAAGCGTTTCTCTCTGAAGTGAGGCAGAACACCTCATTTGTTTTTGTAGCTGTGGGCTCAATGCCCTGCATCCCATGACACAATATGATGCAGACTTCCGTCAGCAAAGGAAACTCATGAAAGAAGTTTTGGGTCGTGATGTCATTCGCAAACACGAAGCTCTTCTCCACGAGGAAGGCGTTCGCCTTCTTGAGGGTATATATACTGATCCTAAAGGGTTTGACCGCTACCTAAGAAGGTCAGCTAACTCTGACAGATATAGTCCACTCAGGATACTGAGGCCATTTAGGTTTTCATCTTCATTGAGCCTTCGCATGGTATATGGTTTCGAGGCTATGGAGATTGACGATCCACACATCCTATTGGCTGAGGAAATGATGCAGACTAGCGAATACGCCGTCATTGCAGGCTGGGCCGTGGATTTCCTCCCTTTTTGTAGGCTATAATTTATCATCATATCAACGGCCCGCCATTAATAAAGACACAAGTGAAACATCTTCCCCAATGGTTTCCCGGTGCTGGATTCAAAAAGAAGGCGGAGTACTATGGCAGCAAGGTGCACGAAATGATATCAACTCCGTTTGAAGAGGTATGCGCCCAAATAGTGCGTAATCCCGAAGTGTTCGCTGTCGTCCGAGTTTTCTTTCTAACTAGAATTACCTAAACAGACTGTAGGCAAAGCCAATGACTCGTTCGCCGCTGTCAACATCAAACGAGGGTTAAGCGACTCAAGCGACTATAATGAGTTACTCGTTAAGACCACTGCAACGGCTATGTATGGTGGTGAGTACATCATGATTCGCATCCCAGTTGTCTTTTGCCCGCGTTTCCGACGTCTTCTCGCAAGGTGCATCCGATACAGTATGTTGCAAGAGGGAGCCTGGTAGATACCCTAGTTCCGCTGACGCTGATATGTAGACTGCTTCTGCTGCTTGGTCTTTCGTGTTGGGAATGCTCATCAATCAGGAAGCACAAGCTAAAGCTCAGAAGGAAATCGATGAGGTCACCGGTCAGACCCGTCTCCCTCGCATGTCGGACCGAAATTCCATGCCATATCTTACTGCAGTGGTTTGGGAGACGTTCAGGTGGTCACCACCTGTCCCAGTTAGTAAGTGGACACATGATTGTTTGTGCTTTTTTCCTTCGGACGCTGATCGCTCGGTAGCTTTGCCGCACAGGGCCCGGAATGCTGACGAATTTGATGGGTATTCGATTGCCAAGGACGATGTGGTACGTCTTTACGACACCGTACATTATTCATACGCCGACCAATGTATGACAACAGTTAATCGCGAGCCTCTGGTAAGAACACCGGCTAATTCCATCGGATGATCTAACAGAATCCTTCAGGTCTATTACTCGTGAAGCAGAGTATCATAGCGATGCGGAAGCCTTTTATCCTGATCGCTACTTCGAGGGCAGGAATGAGCGCTATCCATATTATGTGTTTGGATATGGACACAGGTTAAGATTGGATAACTACTAATTGACGAGTCTTCAATCACTGATGACATTACTTAGGAGATGCCCCGGTGCAGACATGGCATTCGCGCAACTCTTCCATCAGGCAGCATATATGCTATCCGTCTTTGACATAAGACCCGAGGTCGATGCGAAGGGAAATCCCATGTTCCCAAAGCCCGAGTTCGTAGGGGAGATGGTCAGGTAAGCGATCGACTTCGTGCACTCATTGGCAATCCGTCCTTTTAGCTAACGCAATATAGGCACCCCAAGCCATTCAAATGTGTTATTACACCGCGGTGGAAAGATGCGCATCTTCTTGTCAAGGAAGGGGCTAACCTCAAGATAAACTAACGAGTTGGCTCAGTAGTAGCGTCCGATGTCGATTTCGTGTGATTTGTATAACCTGTTGTTTTACAGCGATTTTACAGCGAGAGATGCCATCGTTTAGTAGGTTTGTATACTGTGAGTAACCTAGATAGATGTCTTGTGTGCATATTACAAGTTTGAGCCGTTTTTAGAATAAATGCCGTGATTTTGAGGCTAATGTATACTTAAGTTGTCTACCGAGCGACTCAAGAGCGGCGTTGTCACGGTATAGTACATACATATTATGATCACCCCGATCTTCGATCTTCGATGGAGGCCCAGGATATTGAAGCCTTAGTAGTGGAGTCTCGGAGGTGGCCTTAGCAAGTCTGTTGATGCCGTGATTTAGCAATGATGTTGCCGGATGAGCGAGAGTTCAATTCGAAAGGTCGAGTTCGCAGATTCATAAGTGGTGTTGAAGTACGTAGTAGTAGTAGTAGTAGTAGTAGTATATTACTGGCATGGTCCAATCGCTGAACGCCAGGGGTCCAAGAGTCGCCGGATGTTATTACGTACATGCAAGCTATGTAACTACTATACATCTTCGTCCCGGACCCATGATCACAACTTCCAGCGGGCGAAACGGTCTTCGACGTCGATTACTGGAAAGCCATGACCATGGGCAAGGGGTGCATAACCCCGCTGGGATTTTCTCTTCTATTTTTGTAGTGGATGTATCACTCAAATACAGCATTCTCAGACCCAAAGACTGGTACAGCCTCAAAAATTTCTAACACTTCATGTGTGAAGATTTGAATGTCTGAAGTGAAGTGTCTTATGGCTAGGAGGACTATCTTTAATGGTTCAAGTCTGTTTTGAAGAAGATACAATTTAGGGGAAGTCTCAAGTTCACTTTGGATATTGCCTTCCATATTGACTATAAAAGGTTTTGTCAACTCATCCACTTGTAGAGCTGTGATGCTTTTTAAGTCAGGAAGTGGAACATGGAATGGCAGATTTAAAAAATGTATTACAGATCCATTGCCCATGATGCTTTGTTCTCCTTTGCAAGCACTACTGAGTCTGCATATGCCTTTTTGGCATAATGCTCTATGGGTAGGCTTGTGAGGTAGCGCAGATAACCAAGAGTGAGTGAGATTCTCCAAAACTGCAGTAGTATCAAAGAGGTCTCTGTAAACAGCATCAACAAACCCTGATTTTTCCCACAGATGTCCATAGACTCCCCATAGATAGCTATAGGTAGCTGTAGATAGTTGTAGATAGTTGTAGATAGCTGCAGCGCAGCTGTAGCAACACTGTCTCTGCACAGCACTGTACAGATTGTGCCGTTGGGGTAGTTCTGTCTGGGCTTTCACACAGTACATGATAAATGACCGACCCTCAAGTCGGTATCAACAAATTTGTAAGGAGGTCGGTAACAATTCATACTAAGGTCATCATGCTAACACTAGAAACCACCATTATAAAATTTCATAAAGGTGTAGCAAGTGCCATGCTTTCTTTGTGGTCATAAGTCCTTACAAATTGTCGTTGACCTCATTACAAATTATCTTACTTTATTACAAACCATTATTGACGAACAATGTTTGTTGGTTTAAAATGTAACAATATCGTTGTCGGAAATTCCCGAACCGGCATATAACTGGCAAAAATCCAGGCGACCGATTTAATCCCAGCTCCTGGTCATAACCCAGGTCATGATCCAATTATGACCCAATCTAATCAACACTGATTGATTGCTATTCCTGGTCATAACCTGTCATAATCTGGATCATAATCTCATAATCATGATTAAATCGGAGTTATAATCCAGCTAGATTTTGAGTCCAGTCGGAAATTTCCGACAGTTAACCTATAACAATAAGATTAGCTGGCTTTACTTGCATAAGGAGTAACAAGAGACTTACAAAATTGTAGACACTGAGTCATTAGTTCTAACTTCTCATATAGTAGGCATAGAGAGTTGTTTGGTTGTGTTGTGGGCAGAAACCGCGAGGCGTGAAAGTAAGTGTCCACTATATCGCGTCGTGCTTTTTTCATGCACCAAGTCCCAAAAGTGTTACTGATTTCAATACAAACTGTTATTGACCTA
>QOVE01015026.1:0-28649 GCA_003521275.1 Tricholoma sp. MG99 | reverse complement strand
AAAACGCGCAGACAGCGGGTCCTGGTTTTTGATAGATTTTCGACATCCGAAAGCTAGGCGAAAGGTCGGCACTAGGCGGCAACATAAGATTTTGTCAAAAGCCCACCAGGAATCACTGACTTCAAGTTCCGCAATGTATGTGTTTTTTCAAGACCCGCCTATCGTTTTGCATGTAGCTGTAAGAGCTACCGGCTCAATAAGTAGCGCTCGGGTGACTCCATGTGAAACTTGGAGCAACACTACCGAGGAACCTCAGAATCTCAGTAGCTACTATGTAGTACCGGCACCCTAAGAGGCTTCAAACAACGGTACTGCACGTGCCAGTGCAGGTTCGTAGCATTGTTACTGCCAGAAGCCCAGCTTTGGTATGAGTGAAGATAGTGCATCGTCGCCAGTCCAACGGGGGCCATAGCATGGTTATGAAGGAGGGATGGATACATATAGCGCTAACAATAGTTGGCACTGCAGCTAATAGCTTGGCTATAGCTAATACTTAAATTAGTAACATGTAGGTAATGTAACCGGCGTTAACGCGTTGACCGACTGTGCAAAATCATCCCGGGGCCGGCTTACCAAGTTGGTCCAACGTTTTACTACAACCGTCAGCCATGTCGCCTACTAATATCCTTCACTTGACTTCCACTACTGATCTGGACGCAATCATTTCAAAGTCTAAGGATAAACTTACCGTCAGTCCGCGGTGTTCTCGAATACGAGCGACAAACCGCTGATCTAAAGTACAGGTCATAGATTTTCATGCAACCTGGTGAGTAGAGCGTGCGTCAGAAAGACAGCTTATGAAACTCGAGCTTTGACTCAACAGGTGCGGCCCTTGCCATGCAATCGCGCCCACTTACGAGGCCTTATCGAAGCGGTACCCAAACGTCAACTTTTTGAAGTGTGACGTTGACGCTGCAGCAGATGTCGCAGCCAGATACTCAATATCTGCAATGCAAGTAGTTCAAGCTCGAGCTCCAACATTGAACTGATGTGGTGTAGGCCGACATTTATCTTTCTGAAGGGAAAGGAGAAGGTGGATCAAGTGAGAGGAGCCAACAAATCGTAAGTTTAGAATTTAGTGCCAGTCGTTCTATACCTGAGTCATGCACTTCTTCATTAGTGCTTTGGAGGATGCTGTTCGTCGACACTCGGCCGGGACGTCTTCGGGTGTTTTCTCTGGGAAGGGCCAGACACTAGGTGGTGCTCAAGCGCCTATCGACAAGATAGATGTCAAAGGCATAGTCAATCAAGCATCCTCAAAGGCTACAGACCTTTCCCCACAGGTCAAGGTCTTTTTAGGGCTTGCTGGTGCTTATCTGTTGTTCTGGTACCTTGGCTGAAGAAACGACTACTGGGTCCGCAGCCACGTCAGCGTCATGTATTTATATACTAGTAAGTACGAGGGTATATATACTATGTACTGAGCTTGGGAAATACAGCTATCACCATTCAAGGGCCGCCAGCCTCGCTATGAAAGGAGCTCGAGCATGCATGTATAAAAGTGTAGAAGATACAGGAGATATACATCGACACATACACTAAACATACAACATTGTCTGATAAAACGGTAGTAAACATTCAAACTTCCACAAGCCGCTACGAGGGTGAGCTGGAGCCGCCAGATGAAATAGCATTCACGAACTTGAAGAACTTGGATCACCATCCCATATTCACCCACGCTTGTCGCGCAGCTTCCTCCTTTGCAATCTTCTGGCTCTTCCCTGAACCATGTCCTTGTTCTATACCATTCACTGAGGAGGCGATCAATTTTATAAGTAATAGGATCAACCATATGACTCACTGCAACATTTCACGGTCCAGGTTGGTTGATGAGGCGGACCAGTCTGCTCGGCGGGATACGTCACAGTAATCGCTTTTTGAGCAGCAGTTTGATTAACAAGTGCCAATGAAACTAAATTGATGCTTCCATTGCGCACGGGACTATTAGCACTGTAACCAGGCAGGGGTGGGGGTGGGCCAACTGGCTGCGGCGCAATCCAGCTTTGCTGTTGTCCGCCGGGGTGTGGGGATGAAGGCTCCATGAAGACATCGGTATCTGGATCGATCAATCGAGATATCCATTGTTGGATAGTAGGCATTCCATTGCGTATGTGTAAAGCACCGATGTAGGTGTGGAAAAACCGACGGATTTCCTAAGGAGTGTTGGGTCAATTATGGAAGAGGATTGATTGCAAAAGAGACTGCACCTCTGGGGATCCAATGGAGTCTCTTTCTGAAGGAGCAAAGCGTAATTTCTGCCTTAATCCGTAAGCGTTCAACCAGTGGTCTATGTGCTCATCCGTGATGGCTTGATCTCTCTTGTGCTGAGCAATCCAGTGGATGAGCATACATCAAGTTTATTCCAAAAACCATGTGTAACAACGTACGGCGATTTCAGGGGCTGATAACATAGGTTTCGTCGAATAGAAGTGATATGTAACGGCAAGATCGAGGACTTTGGCTCCTAGCTCAGCAAGACGTTCTGTATCACCATACTCATCATTCAGGGGAGCACCACCAAACCGGAGAGATTTATGTGTATAGACATCTAGGAGGAGATCAACGTCTCCTTCAATCTTGGGGAGAGATGGTAGTGCGGCTGCCATGGTGGTGAGAAGCGATTGAGATCAAGGCTGGCAAATTAAATGCTCCCCTGCTTAGATCTATGAAGCGCTCAGTCTGTAGCAGTCAAAGCGCTCCGTAGGTCAAAGTAGTTGTAGACGAGAGTAACAACACAACAGAACCACCGATCAAGATAATACGGTCACGTGTGTTCAACTCCCTTGCTTTCGCCCTTCGCCCGCCGTCACTGGCACTAACGGTCCTGACTTGGTCTGACACCTGGCTGGCAGTTGACCATGATAGTTCCATTAATCCCAGAGAAATACTTAGATGTACCATCACAGCGACTCTATTATCTCAGTCTTGGCCTCCTTTGTCAGGTATTGGTCCAAACATTTTTGACCTCTCACTGCACCAACATTTTTGTGACCTACAGGCAATCAAAATCCTCGACTTTACATGGTATCTTGCATCAGGAGATGCAGCCTTAGCAAATTGCAAGAAATGGCTTCTAGTCGATTTTGCCTACTGTGCTATTCTGTCGCAACTGCGAATACCACGACTCAATTATAGCCGGGCCGTCGTTCTGCTTCAAATCGCTCTACTTTGGTTCTTAGACGGCGTCATGTTTGGTGGTGTCAGTTTCAATTCATCTGCGAGTTCCAACAGCACTCCATCATTTTCTCTCTCGAGTACGTGGCTGGCGTCCTCATTGTCTTGTCTACTCAGATAGTTTTGTGTTCAGATAGTCCCGACCTTTCCGTCACACCAGAATCTTTCAATTTCCTCAATTTCCTCAGTCCCCTCACCCTTGGCTGGCTCCCTTCCACCGATCGCACTAAAGATGGTCATCTCCTTGGTCAACACACAGTCAGATTGTCCCCCATCAGTACTGCTCAGCTCAATCATCTTGGCCAATCCTTTTGTATTGGTCCTCCCCATAATTTTGTTTTAATTCCTGTCCTATTGAATAACACTGATTTATCGGGTCTCAAATATTCACTTACTCCTCTTGGCCATGACGGGAAAGAAGCCGTCGAACATGTCGATCTGACCGCGAAGGATTTCAAGGCAATCGAGCAATCTCAACTCCAAACACTTCGACGATCTCGACATCCCTCACCGGTTCCTACAAATACTGAAGAATACGACGAATACGATGACGAAAGTAACGATTCCGAACGCCAGTCAGGTCAATCATCTCTCCAAAAGTCACAATCTCTGGTTTATATCCGACTCACAAAGCCGGGTTCTCTCAGCCTTGAGCGTGTGTTTGATGCTGACAATATCGATGCACGTCTGCAATATCCTTCGGTCGTCACCGTCGTTCCTTGTCCACGTGTAGAGTTTTCCGAAGATGATGTCACCGAAGAGAATGTACGGTGTGCTGGACAAGATGCAGAGTTGGGGTTGATGATCGATATATATGGTGTTCCACCGTTAAGCCTTCGCTGGCTTAAAACAATCAATGGAAAACGGGAGCAGTTCTTGGTCGAAGGCATCGAAGGTGGTCACGCTCACGGTGTTGATCCAGAAAGCAGTGATGGGACACTGGCGCGGAGAACTATGCTACCTCAAAATCTGAGAGTCCCTTTGAGAGTACCTCTGGATGTCCCGGGCACTTACTTGTATGCTCTGGAGGAGGTTATGGACGCTGCTGGCAATGTGGTCCGCCTTGGTTCCGACCTTACTGTGGCTAGCTCCGGATCAAATAGCAAAACCAAGACTACGCGATCTCTCATAGTTTTACGCCGGCCCACCGTTTCATTCAAGCATTGCGGGACAGGCACACCTGCTTCCCTCCTCCTTGGATCTGATGTACCATTGACGATATCGGCAAACGAGGCAGATCACTTTGATGCACCCTGGGAAATTTCATTGAAATACCAGCCTCCTACCGATCTGGATGGGAACAAGGGAACCAAGCGTCACAAACCTTGGACGAAGAATTTGAAGACTCAGGGTAGCAGCCAGGAGCTTACTATTCGTGTCAACACTCCCGGAGATTATACGATTATGGGAGTGCATGGAAAGGTAAAGCCTCATCTTAGTCTGAATGGTAAGGTATTTGATTCGTCTTTAGTGGTGTTCTGGGGATGTCCTGTCGCCGGAGACTTGCAAGGTAATTGAAAAACCTCTTCCAACGGCAGAGATAGAGTGGAAGCGTATCCACGAATGGTGAGATATTTTTTCATCAAGAAGGGCAGTCTGACCATGCCCTCATAGCTCTGGGGATACGGGAGTTTCTGCTACTTTAGTCATGCATGGTACACCCCCTTTCCAAGTATATTATCGCGTGCAACGAGATAATGAACCGCCTCGCGAATCGTCGAAGACCTTTGCCAGCTCACGAGGAGAATTAACGCTTCAGCCTGAACGAAGCGGGCATTACATCTTTACCTTTGTCCAGATGAGCGACACCTTTTATAAAAAAGTACAACTAAACGGTCCCAGTATCGAACAAGTGGTACATCCCCTAGCCGCGGCTGATTTTGTCACTGGTCATGTTGGTAACAAGAGGACCATGAGTAGCTGTGAAGGTGGGGTGGTCGGAGTTGATGTTGACTTGCGCGTTAGTAGTAAAGCCATGGTTTTTTCGTTGTCGACTGACATGCCTAAATCAGGGAACTGGTCCTTGGAATCTTGAAATGCAGGTTGTAGGCCCTAGAAGCTCAGAAAATGTGCAAATACAAGGGATCAAAACTCCCCGGAAGACTCTGCAAATCCCAGTTCCTAAAGTGGTTGATACGAATGGTGGCGCGTTTGAAATTAATATTGGTGAATATCAGCCACGTCTATATCATAAACATTTCCTAAAAATGACAGTGAGCGTCGAAGATGCTTATAAGTGTAAGCGGTCTATATTGGTCCCAGGCATCTCCGTTAATGTGAGAAGGGTGAAGGTAAATATTTCGATCGCATCTCCGGCTCAATGCATTCATCCACCTCCTTTCTATAGCCTACTGCGAGGTTCTACGGGAGCGAAAGCAAACGTCATACTACAGTCTTAGAGGAGGAAACAGCTAGTCTTCCGTTGCGGTTGACCGGAGATGGAGTAAGTATGTTATATCTTGCAGGTAAACTAAACCTAAAGTCACATTTTAGCCCTGGAGCATCAAATACCGTCTAGTGGGAGATGAGAACAAGACACACACCAAAACTTTGGTGTCGCCCAATGATGATCTTCTGGTGACAGAAAAAGGTGTATATGAGATTATCGACGTTGGTTACATTCTCCTTCATCTAGAGTTTACACAACTGATATTCCAACTAGATTGCAGATTCTCAGTGTCCTGGGTTTGTATTCGCTGATGGCGCAACCTACAAAGTAGATTGGGTGCCAAGACCGGTTGCGCGGCTTTCGCCTCACACAAAAGCCGTATTTGAGCGTTACAACGGATCCCATATTTTACCACCTGTCTGTGAAGGCACGAATGATCATGTTGACCTTGATCTGATGGGTTAGTTATTCCCAACTCATTTGTGGCTCTGTAGCTGAACGTAGTCCAGGTCGTCCTCCCTTCCAAATCATGTATAATATTGCCCAAAATGGTGGTACCGGCGGCATGAAACTTCTGGATCAACCAACGTTTAACAGTATCCAACCCCGCACTCGATTTCAATTGCAGACATCTCACCCAGGCCGCATGTATTACGAAGTCAAGCAGATTGGCGACTTGGCGTACCCGCTTTCTAAGCACAACAACGCCGTAATTCCTCGTTCTGAGCGTCTATTATTCGAGCAGCAAGTCTCTATGCGTCCTACAGCCCGATTCAACAATCGAAACCGTCTTTCGTATTGTTTGAATGACACATTCGTTCCTCTGGATTTGCTATCAGGGGATGGGGCTATCATATTCGACGGGACTCCACCATTCACGCTGAGATTGTCCGTCAAGAATCTAGCCGCAAGTCACGTTGATGAGGCTACTGTTAAGGTATCTGATTCGAAGTGGAAAATCGACTTGCCTTCCTACAACTTCAAGTCTATCGGACCGCACCTCCTCACTATCGAGTCCGTGCAGGATGCATCGAATTGCGTCCCATCTGCCCTGGATCCACTGTTTAGTTCCATCTGGGTTGACGTGGCCGAGACTGCGGCAATTATTCCATTCGACCGTCGTGAGCACTTTTGTGTCGGAGACGTCTCGCAGTTCCAACTGGAGGGTATTCCACCATGGAATATTGGGTCAGTATGGTAGCACTGTCCTTCTCTGCAGTCAGTCTAACTGTACTTGCCACACACAGCTACCGCATCAACGGCAAATCCCACAACCAGGAAGCCAAAATTTCTCCCTTTTCGTTGCTCCAGAAGCAGCCGGGAGAGTTTACAATCACTTCCATCGCTCATCAACAGAAGCTCTGTAAAGCAGCTGTTACTGACCTGAGGTTCTCAGTTCACCCGCTTCCATCTGCCCAAGTTGGTCATGGCAGAAGGATCCATCAGGATATCCATGAAGGTACGCGCCCGTACTTTCGTGCATTCGTTGATTCCTAAACCATCCGGCAAGGTGACCAAGCAGAAATTGTGTTCACATTGTTTGGCGAACCACCTTTTACTTTCACGTATCAACGCTCGGAACCCATTCCTAAGAAGGGTGGCAAGCCCGGGAGGGTGCTGGAATCACATACTGTTTCTCGTGTATACTCAAATGAGTATACCGTTTATTCCGCATTGGAAGGTTCGTGTCCTTGTGAGCTGTTTCCCAAGTGTGCTGATGATAACTTATACTCCACCAGGAACGTGGACAGTGACGTCAATATCAGATCGTTATTGTCGTTATCCTACTGGGCACTCAGATCCAACTCTGGAAAATCACCGACGTTAAAAGTCGGATCATATTTCTTATCTCATCATCAATGTATATTGCCAGCACAATCGATTCTTACTTCATTTTACAGTACAACAAAATCACGCCATCTGAATTCTGGACGACTGGCTACTCTAAAAGCCGTCGGTTTCTTCTAAACTTGCGCCGAAGATATGTAGAACCACTTGGAGACTTCATAACAGTTAGCTAGAACAGGTGGACTGATGCTGGAAATCTTACTGGATGGATCGATGTGAGCAGAAGGTCTCCTCGAATCTGGAGGCAAGCTGGTGTAAGCAGGATCTTCCCTCTTAATGAAACCAGGGGAATTGTGGATGGTAATGTTGCGGCTGTCAGGATATGTAAGAAACGTGTGCTTCGAAAGACACCATTCAACATACGTTGAAATTTCACTCGACGAAGTGTGAATGAGCCTGCGCCAGGCCTCATGACATTCATGGATGATTTCCGTAGCATACTTCTTATTCTTGGCCTCTCCGGAGAAAGCAAAGGTGTTTTCGGGTTTTCCATCGGGGATCTTGTAGATTCTGCGAAACAGACGTAGGGCTAACATAGTCAAACAGGTTAGACGAGTATTTACCTGAACCATTCATTGGTCGCCCTGATCAGTCCGGGAAGATGGCGTTCTACGTCCTCGATGTCATTGAGCTTGGGAGCCAATGGGTCCTGGACATCAACGACTATGACTTTCCAGTCGGTCTCGCCTTCATCAATGAGAGCCATGATCCCGAGAACCTTGACTTGCTTGACCTGACCGACATAACCAACTTGCTCGCCGATCTCACAGACATCGAGAGGGTCGTTGTCTCCCTTGGCTTTGGTCTCTGCATGGGATGAGTTAGGATCCTCCCAAGTCTAAAATGAATAGTCACGGTGCTAAGAATGTATTTATATGCCTGTACAATGATATCTTACTTGAGGGAAAGCACCATAGTTCCAAATGTATCCGTGATGAGGGAAGCAGTTGCGCACATAACGAAGCTTGCCCTTTTTAATGTCTTGTTTGATGGGGTTGAAAAACTCCTCCTTAGAGATTTCCATCTTCGCGTTGGTCCACCGAGGAACTTCGACGATCATGTTGAAAATGCCATTTTGCTGATCAGCATGGAGAGGGATGTCATGGAAGGGAGAGATGACTGATCCATGCTGTTCGACGAAGATACGGTGCTCTGTAATATCATCAGTAGGTACAAGATTGGGCGAGCTGATTGATAAAGATTCACCAAGTGTATTGGGGGCGCCGATGAGGCGAGTGGAGTAAGCTACGAAGAGGGATATCAGATGGAGATAAATACAGCAAATCTACACGAACGGGAAGGCGGGGTGGCCATTGTAGACAGCGGTCTTAAGATACGTAAATGGTGAGAGAGACGGAGAGCAGTCAGACTGGCCATCGGAGAGTTGATTGCCTTTTGTAGTCTCTGTTGATCATTCGGAGTCATCCGATCGATTCAAGACCGTCTCAAGAACTTCAAAAAACAATGATGTATGTTACACTAATCCTCCTTCTGCAAGTATGTTTGCATCACCTGGGTCTTTGCTTTGCTTTCCGAGCCGCTTAGAGAATCCACCGTTGAAGTCCAGCCTCAACAATAATCGCTCTACATGCCTCCGTACCTCTCCGATTCCTCCGTCACCTCCCTTTCCAATTTTGGAGATATTGTACGTGGTGTGATGCGCCAAGCTTGCATTCATCAGCATTGATTTTGACGCATCTGTTCCAGCACTGAATGGCTGGTGCGATATCGATAAGGACAATTGTTCGTAGAATGTCTCTAGCAATTCGTGCAACAGCTAGACAATCCGTTAAAGTTCAATCAGGGGCAACTGAGAGAGATTCAGACCTTGTTTATCTCTGCTACGACACCCCACCTCTCTTTCACCATTGTGCCAACTTTTTCATCTCCGCCCTTCAGGCTCCCTTCAAACAAAAGTGCCGGCAGTACATCTCCACCCCATCTTTCCACCTGAGCCACAAATCGTTCGCAAACATCCAAAATGGGCCGGAGCGTCGATGTTAATGCTGGATTTGTCAAGAGACATCCCGTTAGCAACCGATCGAGATAAGTTGCATGGATCACACGGAGTGTTGTGAAATCCAGTGGATTCGACGTGTATGGTTGAGAAGCAGTATTGGTTTGGGTAGAGTTTTTGACATCTGATTGGGGAACGGAAGAATGATCGTCCAATTGTAGCACGGGTGATTTCGCAACCGTGCTATCAGCACTAGTTGGTTTTGTGCGACCCAAAAGTTCCTTGAGCTTGCCAAACTCCACATCAACTACATCCATCATGATATATCCCAACAATGTGTCCAGGAACCATTGCATATCTCTGACGATGCCCCACCCACAGCGCAACAGCCTGTGTCTGACCTGCAAGTCCTCTGCTGTACCACCCTCTCCGAGACCAGTCCATCGTCGTCGCGCACGTTGCGCATTGGATAACGATGTCCAACATCCATGCACCCGTGTATGTGTTTTACGGAGAGCAGATAGATAAGAAAACAGTGCGGCATATGTGCTCAGGTCAGCTGGTTGAAGGAAAAGATCAAGGGGCCAAGTGACACTATAGGTCAGAGTGAGAGGTGTGCCAAGTAGGTTAGATGTAAATAGGTGGAGATCTGGCGATCCAGGAATTGTCGTAGACCGAAAGGGTGAGGCCGGCTGAACATAAGCCGTGGTGGCGAGGGACGGCAGCAATGGACGTAGAGGACCAGAAGGAAGCGAA
Organism: Tricholoma sp. MG99; assembly: GCA_003521275.1. NCBI lineage: Eukaryota > Fungi > Basidiomycota > Agaricomycetes > Agaricales > Tricholomataceae > Tricholoma > Tricholoma sp. MG99. Next base: position 18,525 of record QOVE01015026.1, on the reverse strand, counting down.
AAGCGCAGATGCGCAAGACTCGGATCATGCTGGGCTGTTGTCCCGAGCGAGGCCCGAAGAAGAGCAAGATTTAGGTCTTGCTCCCGTATCATGGACGTAGGGGCAGAACGTATCGTTAAGCGAGAAAGTTTAAGCCGCTCTATTTCGCGAATGAGAGAGAGGCTGAATTCTCCATTCCGCATTAAAAAGTAATTTGCCCTAGATAGCGGTCAATGAGGTAAAAACCTAGAGAGGATGGACCAATGCATACAGAGATTCTACAGCATCTTCGACATCTGCCTTTGTTAGAACATTCAGCCATAGCCATTCGCTGACGGTCGTTCTAATCTGTGAGATGACAAGGTCGAATGCATGTTGATCATCGGGTAACACAGTTTCCAACAATACAGTGTGGGTTGATGCTACACTCCTGGGGAGCTGTTTCTGCCATTTTGCTGTTTTAACGGTCCCGATGGCCCGTCCAATGTAGGCAATGGACTCGCGTGACTGCGCAGAGACACATGTTGGCATAGAACCTTCGAGGAGCGTGTATTTTTCAGATGCCAGTGGATCCACCGAAGACAATGATCCGTGGACAAGGAAAACCACAAGCTGGGTTCGCCACACACGTTGCACGGCGACTGAGAGACGGAATAAGATATCCGCTATCTTGTGCACACCGGTTTGTGAACGCGTCAATAGCATATCAATCAATGGCCCAGGTCGCCAATCCGATTGCGACTCCACCTCTTGAACGAGCGACGCGAGTGCAGCGAGGGGGGCGTCCCATTCTGAAAATATTGCACGGACGGACGATAATGGCACAAAAGAACCACTGGCGACAAGTATGGCATCACGTTTTAGGACTTTGGTCTCTGTCTCAATGACAAGAGATTCATATTCATCCTTCAGGATGTGGTTCAGAGTGGCGCTGAGCGCACAGACATACCGAGAAGGCGAATGTGAAAGCGCATTGCACGACGCCTTGATTTTTCGGTATCGAAAGGCGATTAAACCAAGCGATTCCAAGCACTGCTGCTCTCCCGGATGAAGGAGAGGTGAGAAGGCTGGGTGTAAGCTGTGATCTGTTGGAAACAGGGACGAGGTGTGACCTGCAAGAACAAGAAGAACTTCTGCAATCATTTTGTGTATACAACAAATAGACCTTCCTTGATTTGAGTCACCTCGATGGGCTCAGTGGTCAGCTTTCAACGTCCAAGTTCCCAGCAACGGTACTTAAGCATCATGGGTTGATGAGACGCGTCTGACTCAGTCGGCACCTCGAAGAACCCACGCCACGCGCCAAACGCAGCCGTGATTCTCATCTCGGAACGATTGATCGTCCATAACCTTGTTCCTCGACGCTTAGAGATTATGGAGTCTGCTCCAAATGTTGCCCATGATCACCTAGTGCATCGTTCCTCCTTCGATATCGATGATGCCTTCTCTGACGGGGATGCGGATGATATTGCCTACCAATTTTCCCCAGATGTCATCCGAGAAGACTTGGCAGGAAAATTCGATCCTGGCGACATAGAACCGGCTCAGGATATCGTCTCGGATGGATTCTTTAGGACCCAGAGCTTCTCTATCGCTGACACTAGTGGCGAAGGGGAGCCTTCAAGTTTTGCATCTCGATCCCCGCGTTCTTCAACGCCAGATTCTGAAGAATCTGGTGAATTCTCTCAAGTATCTCTCTCGGGCTCCACGAATGATAACCACCAGGAAGAAGAATGTCAAGAGTATCCATATCCAAACGTTGTCGTTGATGCTTCTGCGATCCAGCTAGATGCGAGCCGCGTAACATTAAACTCAGAGCGCAACTCTCGTGAAACCATAGAGCACGTTCCACTTCCCTCATCCCAGTCTATCGATTATCCACCTCAAAGTGCTCAGTCCAGCCAATCGCTACCCACACCTAAGCTTACTTCACAACTTGTTCAGGACGGCATCCAAAGGAGTACGGCTCCCTCTACTCCTGCACCGTCTCCCTTGCCCTCTATGTCCACGACAGATTCTGAACCTTCATCATTGCCCCCTCCACCGCTGCCACAATTACAACCGACGCAAAAACAATTTCATCACAGACCGACACGCTCCACTGGTCCAAGTGCATTTGAGAAAGTTAGAAGTAGAACCAGACCCCATTTTTTGCCTCCAAAGCCTCGGGAAGAGGACGACAAGCATATGTCTGACTGGAAAGCCATGATGGAACATAGTCGCGCTGCAGGTCAGGGTGCGTTTGTGAAGGAAAACCATACTTACTAACATCGAACAATAAATAGCGGAGAAAAAAAGATGGGCTCTTCAAGAACGCCGCCTCGGGCGTGAAAAACTTATTGAGGAGTCAATAAGCCGTTGGGAGAAAGAAGTCGTCCCAGATTGGAAGGTTGTGCACAGAAATCCCGCCCTTCGAAAGTTATGGTGGAAAGGTATTCCGAGTACACTTAGAGCTTCTATGTGGGAGCGTGCAGTCGGTAACCCACTGGCACTGAACAAAGGTAGATGATATTCAGCCAAACGATGCACTGGTCTCAACTCATCTACGTCTAACTACAACCCCTGAAATCGCATCATTATTCTCCAGAGCATTATCGTTTCTGTCTCGCCCGTGCAAAACGAGCCCTGTCGTCAGGTGTATTTCCCCAGCCTAGTCTGGACATGATCGAGGAGGATATCTCCAACACTCTTCCTTCGGTCCATATATTTCACCGCGAAACCGGCCCACTCTATCAGGATTTGAAAGACATGCTCTGTGCCTGGGTCGTTATTCGAAGCGACGAAGGACTAGGATATTTATCAGGCGCCGCTAGGATTGCCGCAATGCTTCTAATCACGATGCCAGCTCAACGAGGTTTTGTAGTTATGCGGAATCTTCTGGAGAGGCATTGTATACGAAGTTTCTTTGGAGGAGAAGGAACAAAGGAGGAGGTAATGGTTTACTTTCTATCATCAGCTACTCCCTCACATCGTTTCAGGTTGAGGCATACTACAGGTATAGTTCTGCGCTGAAAACTTGGTTGACACGGTCTGATATAGAGTGAAGGATATTTGATACTTTGCTCGCAGACGGAATGCCCAAGAGTGAGCCTTCCAGATGTTGCTGATGAAACAGTTTTTTTCATTTCTTCCTTGCAAAGTTTATTTCAACTTCAAGCAACATCAAATCGCGCCGGCTTCCTATCTCCCTGATTGGCTAATACCACTTTTTCTTGACCATCTTCCCTTTGAGGCTTGTGCCCGTATCTGGGACGTGGTTGTCCTAGAGGGAGATTCTTTCCTTTACCGTGCTGCGCTTGGAATGCTTGCTGTGCTCGAACCGCGCTTATTTTTCCCAGATCGGAAGGAACTGCTCGAGCTTCTAAAGTAAGTGCTAAAGGATACTGACGACCACTGTTGTTGACTACATTGGGTGTACTTCAGAGGGCAAAACAAAGCTGCACTGCTTGTAGCCCAGCGAGAAGGTCGACTACTTGATGGAGGGAAATATGAGATTTATGGTGTGGACGAGGAAACCCTTTGGGAACGCATAGATCATATGAATGACTGGTGGAAGGAGAGCACATGGACGCGATTGTTACAGCGCGAGCTACCAGATCTCTGACAGACCACACGCACCGATACATGAATACCTCGTACATTATCTAGGTAGTAGTAGAGTATCATAGGCATTACAAGTAAGTACAGAAGTCCAAGTCAAAGAAATCAGTTAACCAGGTATTCATCAGTGCAGTTAAGCAGGTTGTGCCAGAATTTGTCGACCACCTCCGTGTCAAACCCATTCTCGTCGTACCCAAGACTAAGCCAGAACTTCCCAACAAATGTATAACCAAATAAGAGCATACCACCTGAACGCTGTCGCGACCCCGTTGTGAGAGTGTGGAGTTCGATGTCCGAAAAAGAGGAATGCTTATACATCCCGTCTAGATTTCCAAGCAGTGAAAGACCAATCAGAGCAGTCGAAGGGGGCCGCTCTGGCAACTTTGTAGAGGGCGCAGGAGGGGCTTGCCAGACCCCTTTTGCCTTGTCATCATCTTCCTTGGCCCATACTTTGGCTCTTGCACCCCTCTCGCGGGCCATCTGGCGACTGCGAGACACTGTCATGGGATTTTTCGCAGCGTCACTCTGCTTTTTGACCGAGCGGGCTCTGTGCCAAAATATAGCAGAAATATCGCCTGAGCCAGGAAGAAACGCTGGAAGCACGATATTGAAATATCCGATGGCAAGGTACCAGTATGAATCATTTAGTGCTTTGTTGGCCACGAAAAAAGGTCGCAGATTCAGAGCTGAGTACATCATCCTGATATCGAAAGGTGTTGTTAGTACCCAACAACAGGTGAGTATAGCAGATGAACAGAACTAACGTTGGCATTTCCTTTTTCTGGCCATATGTCTTCGCCCATGCAATGTTACAAAGAGCAAAAACAGCACTGGAAATAGTGACCCCACGAGCCTTGCAGTTTTTTAAAATCTTCTTCGTGCGATCGGGGTCGAAGGACAAGGTTGGAACGACTGTACGCCGAGAGCCACCTGACTTCCGAGGGAACGAGTGACCGCCCTGAAATGCGATATAAGATTGTTCATAACAACGTAGTGAAATGTGATTTACGATGATCTTCTCCTGGCTCCTCTCAAAATCGACACGTCCAACTATTTGACGGAATTTTCCATCACGAATAGGAAGCCTATCCTCCAATGATATGGGCAACGCGGCAGCCTAGTGATTCCAAGTTAGTCTAACACACCTCAATGACGGCAATATCGACTTACAGGATCATCCACCTTTGCACATCGCGCACGCCATTCATCAGATAATAGCATTGTCAGATCGCTCATCGTTAAGGAACTGCCGAGAAGACCAAAAAAACTGTTTGCAAATTGATGAAGAGACATTCCATCGCCACCGAAGTGAGTGCCGCATATCAGGAACTCGCAGTTCTCAATAGTTTCTACTGAATCTGTGGCCGATTTGTGCATGGAAGGGGATGAGACGATAAGATATGATAGACGGTCATTTGACAGAGTCCTAGGGCCGTTCAAGTATGAATCAATTAGCTCTGAAGTATACGTACATCAAAAACATGTGCATACCGAGAGAGAGAAATATCTCACCATCTTTAGTTTGTGTCTGATATTCCAGATTGAGATCAGCCAGATTCAAGGCATGCTCCACAGTGCGAGGTGCCATATATCTATCAGAAATATCAAACGTTGTAGCAAATTTGAAGCGAGCAAGCAACGCACACAAATCGGACATCATCATAATCGTGCATTTTAATCACAGATGCAAGAAGCGGGTGGCGAAGTCTGAGGATTGCCCAGACAACACAGACACGCTCTCGCTTTACAAGACGAACAGGAGCTCGACATCCTAAATGGAGGTACCTTTAAAATTGAGAAGTCAGACATTGTCCCTGTCGTTGGAATACGTGATGGCTCTCACATATCGTTCACACCGCTTTCCCGAGAGGGCAAGAAATATGAGAGCTCCGTGTCACCCAAAGCACGCTCAAATGAGTGGGAAGCGACGTCTACGAGGGTTTCCTGGGAGGAGGAGGAATCGATGGACTTGACGGGGCTACATTCACCATTACTGGCTCCGATCTGGAGATGAGTGAACGACTGGTTGACGTCCTGAACATGCATAATGGGATGTATCAAGAGGAGGGGAAGAAGGGTATGACTTTAGGGGATGCATGGCCGATTATATATACGAAGTTGACAAAAGCGACTAGATCATCGAGAAGTCTGGGTACATGTCACGTGACTCGCATACCGTAAAACCGTTTCGCCGGCTTGATATTCACATTTTCGGCAGATGAATATTCGGATGACTTGTGAATGACAGCTCAACGTGCATAATGGGAAACATCAGCAGGAGTTCTCTCTGCCATGAAGTTCGCTCCATAAATAATAGGGTCTCAACTTAATATGAAAGGTTCCAAGCAAAATGCATGCACACCGATCGTGATGATCATGCATCGTGTCCAAAGTTCGGACCTCCTGATAATATCCGAAGTTGGCTGGCAAGCTTAATCTGCACCGTTCAACTTACTGTGTATACTCACCTATTTCGACGCAACCCTAGCAATATCAGTGAAATCGAAGCCAACCTTGGCATGACCGAAATGCAATCCAAATGTATGTGGCGTGCGGTTCATCGTAGCCGTGATTTAACTATACGTCGGTGCTAAGCTGCCGTTTATCACCACGTTCAGATTAAACATGACATAACCCTATCCGACTCCTTATCCGCGCATACTTACCAGACATCTCAAATAATCATTGAGGAACGATTCAATTGAGCTGCTCATGATCGCGGTTGGGTGCGGCAGTGAGGGTGCCTCGACCTCACACGTATATCTGGCTATACAAAGGCACTGATCAATGGTCAAAATGGTCGACGGTCAATCAAGTCCGCAGGCACGGCTTTTGAGACAGTGCTTTTAGGCACTTACAACATGCTAAGTACCATGTGTCCCCTCTTATCGCCAGGTCCGCTTGACACTAAATTTATCCTGACATGCAAGGACTGTAAATACAATACTAGTGTTCATGAATAGTCCACATGAATTATGGCTCTGATTGTATATCAGCGTCCATAGAACATCTACTTTTCCTCTTTGTACTCTGGAGGCATTTCTTCTGTAACCCCCTCTTTGCGCATGGGCAAAGCCTCGGTCTTCCCCGATTCAACGTCATCCGGTCTTCGCTGAGAAACCGGTGCGGATTTGACCCACGTATAATACCTTAGATACAGGTTGAAATCAAGGATGGAGGTTGAATGGCAGACTTATACTCACATAGTACCACCGAGAATCACTAAAATAGATGATGCTCGGTTCCTAATGACGAGAATGAGGTAAAAATAGCAGGTCCGATGATGAACGACGTACACTGTAAGGAGATCGTTGAATATCCAGACGCCCAGAAGGGTTTGAACGACGGAACGTGCGGCCTGTGGAGATTGAGAGGTGTTAGATGCGAGGCATTCGAAAAAAGGGGGAGGTAGTACGGACGCTCGAGAACATATGAGTGATAGGACTGGTAACTTTGATGCTCAGGAGTCCCGCGACGCAGAGCAAGAAGCCGAAAAAGCCTGTGATTAATGATCCCCAAAAGAATACAGTTCCGTCCCAGGTACCACTACGAATCATGTCGTGGAGCAAGGGAAGTTCTCCGTGCAAAACTACTGCCGGGAGGAGGAAAGCGGCAGAGCCAACGTTTGTCCACCAAGCTAATTGAATGGTCGAGTTGTTGCAATGGGGCAGCGAGCTCTTGATTAGGACAGCATGTATGGCGATGAAAAGAGAAGATAAAACGCCATAGAACAGTGATAGCAACGAAGGAGCGGCAGCCACTGGGAGAGATGAAGAAGGAGCGACACCGATGAAAAATCCCACTGTTACGATAGCTGCAGCCGAGAGGACCTTTACCGGTGGAGAGGTGTGGGTATGTACAGAGGAAACCAGAATTGTCAAGGGGATAACGAGCCCTCTTGCAATCTAATATGTGGAAGATCATCAATGCTCCGTGTGAATAGGAGGCGGGCTCGCCTTACCTGGAAGAACGAAGCCTCGACGGCACGCAGGCATAAGGTATTGAAGACTAGGCCGATAATATTGACAAGTACTACTGGGACTAGCTTTTTGGCAACTTGAATTTCGAATCGTGGTATATCGATGTTCTTGGATACGGCGGCAGATGCATGTAATAGGACGACCGCGATCAAGAGCTGCAATAGCAGGAACAGAAGAGGGAGATCCGGCGAGTTGTTCAACACTGCTTTGTTTCTGCGCATAGTTATAAGTAAAGACGAGATGAGCCCAAGAATCATTACGCACACAAAAACCATCTGACAACTAGCAGTGAGCAAAAGATGTATGGAGAGTAGTAAAGGTTGCACATACTACGAGAGCAGAAGACATGTAAAAGGAGACTACACCGGCGACCTTGAGGGTCATGGCATCGAGGACGAACATGACGATAAACTGAGAAGTTGAGGAACAGAACAGGAGGCGCCTGCCAGTGGCAGGCCGAATTATCAACGATTTATCATAGCGGGAACAGCAAGCCGGATACTAAAATAGCACCAAAGCATGTTCCTCAAATCTAGATCCCGATCGAAGGTGCCGAAATAGATCTTAGATCCGAAAGAAGCATAAGAAATAACAAGGACAAATATAGGGGTCTCGGACATAATTTGGACTTAACAGCTGCCGCCATAATGCTCGCCAACAAACTTGAAATCGACTCTGGTTCCGAGAGGCCATTCTTCAGTCGTCGTTTCATATCAGAGCATGCGCCTATGCTCAGTCGTCGCTATATCTATGCATCTTGCGCATCTTTAACTGCTATTTCGCTCTTGGGTCTCCTCTTCTTCATTCTATGGGCCGAACAACCAAGAATCAATCCGCTCGTTGAAGAAACTGCTCAATTCAATTCGTCAATCGTACAGGCTATAGACTCTTTAGGACCAGAGAATAATTTAGTTGGTCTACCAACAGCTCGCTTCAGAGGCTCGTTATACCTCTTTCGGATTGTCCCTATCTTGTGTTAATCCACCACGGCAGACAACCTTTTATCTGACCAGAAATATATAACTTCTTGGGTCTCAGCAGGATGGAGTAAGTTTTACTTCCGCCATGCTCAAGTAATTCCACTGATATCTTTCAAAAGCTAATGATGTGATGACCTATGTAAGACATAACTAACGTTTTCTTACTCGGATTTCTCAGCCGCCCCCGGTTTTACAGATGAACCTCCTGTATCTTGCCCTGCTCACAGATCGAATACCTATTTTCCCAATGTTCACGCCATCACATATTGGAGGATCTGTACCTCCGATAGATTTTGGTCTCGTATTTGACGTCCCTCGCCTACGCAAGACTATTGGCAAGCCAATACTCGAATGGCGCGAAGTAAAAAACCCCAATAGTACATCTGTTGACGAGCTTGGTTGTTGGAACGTTTGGGAGGCCAGTCAATCTCGAGAGGACTATCCTCGCAGGAGTCATGTACCGGATCACCTCAAGCTTGGTTTGTTGCACAAGTCAGCAAATCCGTGTACATTTAACTGACTATGTCAATTGGCAGACATATCATACACCAAAGCTCCCTCATGGATCAAAGTCATTCCTAACTTTGAGCATGATCTACATAGCTATTTCTGGTCTTTGGCCGCTTTGGCTTTTCCTCAAACCCGCGCCGTAAATCTCGTCCCACCCCGCGAATCTCCTATTCACCATGTGCTATTGCCCCCTGATGAGCATCTCCTATGTTACGACTACCTATATTATGTTTGTGCAAACCAGGTGCGTGTTTTTGGTTTATACTTCACTTCTCGATGCTCAGATGGAAAACAAGCCATACGAATTCGAATTTGACTATAGCCCGGCATGGAGATTTGCTGGCCAGCATATGCACTGGAATCCGGACTTGCAACGAATCACAGAACAATACATCCGCCAAGCTGTTGGCTCTTCTGAGGATCAACCAACACCGCCTGTATGTCCCTTGTATATGTTTGTGTCCGAAATCCTGATAGCCGCCATAGTGGATTGCAATCCATATGCGTCATGGTGATTTCAAAACCTGGTGTGGTGAAGATTTATCCCTCTGTTTCCCTTCGTTTCCCGTGATAGCTCGCCGCGTGGAAGAGGTGAAAGCAGAACTTTTGCAGCGTAAAGGAATCGCAGTGGAACACGTTATCATGACAAGTGACGAACAAGATCCTGCATGGTGGGATGGTGTGAAGGCACAAGGCTGGCTCACCCTTAATCATTCAAGAACAGTCGAACTTTACGGCGCTTGGTGGGTATTTTGGCATATGTTTCTCCTTTTGTTTGACATGTGTCAATTCATAGGTACCCCATCCTCATCGACGCTGTGGTGCAATCGAGCGGTGAGGGGTTTGTGGGTACGGATAGATCCACAATGACCACCCTCGCACGTCGCCGTGTGGAAACATGGAAAGACGGTGTCGTGAGGATTGTAAAATGGGGACAGCCTGATTCCGATGATCATTGATTTTTACTTCACTCGGAAGGACTTGCTCCTTGATATAGGATCATCAGTCTTATAATACCACATCCACTTTCCTCTGGACTTGATTCATTCTCCAGTTGTTGTATCATCTACACGTTATATAATAATACCTCGCATGTATGAAGCATAATCTGTGGTTACCTCGCAGCTTTCCATGTGTTCCCCGTGTTTCGTTACGCTTTCAGAGGCACTTCACTAGTACACCATGCACAATATCCGTGTCTCAACTTTGCACAGAGACTGGGATTAACTTGAATGTCAAGTAGTTGTTCAGCCACTGTCACGGTGAAGCACGGGATTCAGGTTAGGAACCCTCTTCCGACCGCGGATTAGAGCAACATGAGGAAGAGCCTGGGAGTACTAAGCCCGCAAGAATAGCCTGAGCAAGCTGTTGATAACCCGCACGGTGATAGGGATCTGATATCTGCTACCAGTAACCAGTTCAGAAGGGCAAGACCCTGACAGCGACACGCCTGTCGAGTTGCAGGCCGTAAACACATCTCCAAATTCCTTAGTCGGTTAAGATGACGCCCTAAGCATGATCAGAGTGCTTATCGTTAAGGTGACCATAGGGCCAAATGTCCCACAGTCCAAGCGTGGACCTCGATCACGTCAAGCAAATACTTCACAAAGTGGGAAGGCTGAGTTGCCAACCCTTACAGGTCAACAACTGGGAAGCGAAGAGACGTCACATCAGATGATTCGCCACTGAGGTTTAAATCTTATAATAAAAGTAAGCTGAGAGCAGCTGGTCCAGATAAGCGATTGAAAACCAATGAGCACGGATTCGTGGTGGTGATGAATTTGAAAACATATAGGTGACGGCAGGGTCGATCAGCAAAGAGAACTGTTGTTCGAATGAGTAAAAAAAAATTGAAATAAGACAACAAAACCGACCAAGAATAAGTAAAGGTAACAACAGGTTGAACACTTGATGTCGCTGATTCGAGCTCGTGGGCATAGTAAATAAGCAAAATAAAACGATGAAGGTAGCGATGAGAAAACTATGGCTCCTACTGTACCGCGCATATGTACTTAGAGCGGTATAATCTCCATATTTGAATATATTGAAGCTTGTAGGCGCCATGCTGCCCAATTGTATTGCGATCAAACATCTGGTTACAGAATCTGGTCTAATGGTATAGCCCCCCGCAATTTGACAAGATGCAGCAGCATGGAATTATAGGGCATCTTGACCCGATGCGTCGCGCCTAAATTTAGTAGATATCCATTGATGAAATCGATTTCGGTCGACCGGCCACGTCGAATGTCTGATAGCATCGAAGATATATTGTGCTTTGTATTGTCTGCAACACGTAGCACTTCCTTTTTCAGCATCTCGCTAGACAGTGCTGCAGGCAGACGCCCCACTGCGACATCATTTGGATCTATACCTTCCATGGCGAGCGAATTTGACCAAGCCTGAGACTCAGCCATGGCTTGCGCCTTGAAGACTGCGGATGCCTCCCTGCAGATCTTATCCATGATGTTGTAGGCCGAAGAGTTATGATCATGCAAAAGGTCCCCATTTCGACACCCCATAAGAGCCGTGAGTGGATTGATGACCGCGTTTACCACCAATTTACGACGTATGACGGTCTGAAGATAGGATATTGGCCTCCAAGTAACGTTGAGCGACTCCAAGAGGAGTAATGTTGCGACAGTTTCTCGTAGGGTCTTGTAGCTCCCATAAGACGGATCATCTGGAGTGGTGATATCAGAGAGACGGGGCTTTCGCTCAAACTTTGAAACAGAGCTGTCAAGAAACCCAGCCTCATAATTACGTCCCGAAATATCTGGAACAATTGCGAATTCAATGGCACCCTGCCCTGCATGAACAATGTGCTGTGCGGTCTTTAGATATGCACCATGGGTGTTGGAGGCCAGGATAAAATGTGGCCTATGCTCGGGGTTACGAAACACTTCGTTGACAAGTATTTCGTATACCCCCATCCCATTCTGTAGAAGGACGATGGTGGAATTTTTGGATAAACGAGGGACGAGACCATTGATAGCATGGATGGTCTGTTGCGCTTTCGTTGTGACAAAAAGAGAATCGATGTGTTCCGGGCTGCTCTGTGGGTTTCGAATCGGGTCGTTGAAAGTGTCGTAAAGGAAACCACTGGCAGTGCTGACGACTCCTGCCTCTTCAATGTGGACAGCTCCTCCTTGGGCCAACGCCTGTTTTATCCGGCGCTGGGTCCTATAAATAAGAGTTATGGAACTGGTTGGAGGTAGAGCACGTCGGAGGTGGTGGGATAAAAGCGAACCGATTGTGCCAAGTCCGAGAACATGAATGCGCATGATAGGATTGTCGTCGAGGACCAGTTGCCAGTGATGACATAATCCTCTCACACTGTCAGTGTCCACTGTCCAACAGCAATGCCTCCTACACACAGTACTTATAAGATTTTAGTTCTACAGATATAATGCGCGCCTTGCATGACAACAGCCTCCTAATACAAACATTACAATACGAGATTTTAGTTTTATGGATATAACGCGCGCCTTGTACAGCTATTCTACGTTGACTCGAAAGCGCAGTGCGCAGTTCGGAGTTTCAAAAAGCTATAAAAGTGGCTCTCAGGCTGGGAGCGCTCCTCCATTGCAAAGTGAAACCTCAGAATGACCACCCCCTTCAAGCTTATCCAACGCGAAGGCTTCACGCGCCGTCTCACCTTTCCCAACAAACCCACATGGCATACTCTCGCTGCCAAAATCGAGTCTCTTTACGCGATACCTCTCGATAAAGTTTCTGTCGCTTATGTAGATGCCGACGACGATGAGGTCACTCTCAGTACCCAAGAGGAACTCGATGACTTCTACCAGTCATCTCACCAGCCTGGTCAAACAATCAAATTCATCATCCAGGACCTGTCATCTACCCGTGTTCAGAGCAATGCTCAATTCACAAATCCTGTCTCCAATTTGAATATTCGAGACACCTTCGGTGGAGAAGGCTTTGATATCGACGACGATTGGCAGCCTCTCCCCCCATTTACTGGCGTAGGAGGGATGTTTGCGCCTAGGGCTTCGGGCGCAGAGAGTCCCCACGCTTTCGTCGAAGTGGTCGGCAGCGATGCCGATCTTATTTCCACTCAGCACGAAACTAACATCGACAACGAAACTGACACCGTCCAGTCCGTGACTGGCGATCGAACCTCGCCTTTGAATAAAGGAAAGGAAAGAGCCGTTGCCGACGACTCGTCAACCTGTTCAGTTCTTGCTGAATATACTCCTGCGAAGCCACCAGTTCACGTGTATGACCGTAACTCTTGTGATAAAGATGCCATTTCGGCGTCTTCTGGTCACGGTCCGGCATCCACTCTCGGGACTCCCCATAGCCCTCCAGTGCCTATCCACGCAGAGAGTGTCCCCAAAGTAGCTACCCAAACTTCTGCTGACCGAGAGAACAATACTAGTCAAGATGCCCAGACTGCCCCAAACTCCCCCAATGAAGCAGCTGACCCTCCACTCCCTTCCCTCGAGTCCGCTACAGCCCCTAGCACTTCTCCTTCACTCTGTAACGATGTTGCTGCTTTGCTGACGTCGTTTATGAGTACAGTGAATGAACATCCGGAGCTCGCCGAAGGCGTGCATAACATCATTCGCAACACTGCTGGTGGTACATATTGGAATACTCATCGCCAAGCCATGTCCCATGCCACAGCGGAGTTAATCCAAACCAATGACGAAATCCGAAGAAGGGCGGAGGAGGAAGCGGGTAGGAATGTCGCTGATGCTTTGGGAACAATGTTCCAGGCTTTGTCGCAGACCCTAGGCCCCATTAATGCAGGATCTTCCCAGGCAACTCCTGCGTCTCCCGAAGGAGGATCAGCTCGCCACCCTGAGCAGCCCGCTACCGCAAATTCGACTTCGTTCTGGTACGGCACCCCCGAAGCGAATATCCGACCATCCCTCAACAGACCTAGTGGTCCAGCTCATCACCCTCCTCATGGCCCTTTCCCTAATCCCTGGATGCGTCGTGGTCCTTTTGGCCCTGCGCATGGTGCTTGGGGGTCATGGTACACTCCAACTCCTCCCATGCCTCCGCCTCGTGGTACGACAGGCCATAGGCATGGACCTCCGCCCCCTCCGCCGCCTGGTCCGCCAGGCCACCAGCAGGGACCATTGCCGCCTCTTCCACCCCTCGCTGCTCCGTTTCTAGGCAGCTGGGAACCTGAAGCTCCAATTCCGCTAGGCCCTACCCCCGTGACTAATACATCCCGAGTCAACCCAACACCTGATGAATCCAAAGCCAAGGTAGATGCTGCCAGACTACGTTACAAGGCCGAGAAAGGAAGGTATCGTCAAGAACGTGAAGAGCGAAAGAAGGAACGGGAACGTAAAGCACATACCACTGGTGGGAACATGTAAGTTGTGTTCCGCTTCCGTCACACTCTTTCCTGTGATCGGTGTTGCTCAACTTTTCGTTCCAGCAACCAGAATGTCGAAATGCGAACTGTGCCTCGTCCGCAGGACAATCTGACCGCTGGGCCTTCGAACACGCAGCCCGCCGCGATTGTCAGTAACGGGAGGGGAGATTACCCCACAATCGAGTTGGTCAGTGTTCATAGAAATCATACTCACCCCGGCCACGGATCTTCAGCAAGGCGGAACCTGTTTGAGCATGGCGACGTAAAGTCTCGCACGCTGAATAGGATCAGCAGGAGATTAGCAGATGTGCGGTAGCATTTATCCATTGGCCAAGCATAGCTGATTTGTCATGTTGACAGATGGGGTTTACTGACAATGCTTATCCTGATCTTCTGGGAAAGATTAAAGAGCAGATGCCTTCCAGTGGTGTGATGTCCAAGGAAGCTGAGGATGACATCGTAACGACATTGCTTGAGGAACTTCTGGCTGCGCCACCAAGGCCACCTGTGCCTTCTGGGTCTAATGCGAAAGACACCAACATTCCTGGTGCTTGGCATTGATTATCAATTGGTTGGCTGCTGCTTTGATTTGATATCGAATTGTGTACTTGTAAGTTGTACGTTGTATTTCAAGTTGTAAAGTAAATGTTGCTGTACGCGTATTTGTAAGTTGTATCAGTTTTGTTGTCTTCATAACTAGTCCAATGCTGTGTATCATATATGCATCAAGTAAATTCAAGTAAACTCACAACTGGTATTCATGATCATATATGGATCTCAGCTAAATTAGCAATGTGATAATGTGAAATTAACAAGGGTACCGATGTTTGATGTTGCAGACGACCACGTGAGACCGAGCCTCAACGTCGTGCCTCGTGAGCGCGTGAGCCTCAGAGTAGGGGTTCAAGTCAGATCTAGTCAGAGGCCATACCACACCCTCCATCTTCTATGGTTCGGCTTTTAACTGGCGGTGTTCCCAGGATCCAGAGCTTTCAAGCAGTATACGGGAACAACCATAGTGTCTCTTCGTTGAGCGGCTAGTTTTGGCTAGTTTTTGGTTACAACTCCTCTGCGCAGCGAACACCGCGTAAGACGTATCGAGCTCCAATGGGGCTGTCTAGCTTCGTGATATCGACTTCAACTGGGATAGCACCAGGCTGACTAATGGTAAATCGGGATTTGATCAGGCAGTTCCTTGCAACTCTTCCTTTGTCTGCTCGGAGCGCACCCGAACCTGGCTACCGCACAATGGGGCAAAGGGACCGGTCAATCATGGTTCGTATATCGGAATTCTCCGCCATGCTTGGCTCGTTTCTTCAAGGGGTCACTGCGTCGAAACCATGGAACGTGGTCCAGTGACAAGCCACCAACTATTTCTCGCCATATTCGCCGTGCGAGATTTGTTCTCCAACTGTCAAAGGACAACACTGAGCGACCATCATCTCAAAGGTAGCCACTCACTGCGGCACACCGCGGGGCTCTTGTTAGTCATTTCGCCTCCCCAAGTGCATTCTATCGTCGTTGTCTCCTTCCACCTGTGTCCTTGTTCTATCGCATTGGTTGAAACGACGTCTCTTCTTCTCTGAGGTGGACAAGTCAAGAGCTGCAGACTACAAGGAAGAGTTGTGGGCGTCTCTTTGGCTTTGTGGGTGCCTGGGTTTATTTGTGTAAACAACACGGATTGGCTGAAGGCGGGCTATTGATCTTCGTTTGGAAAATCTGATTGTACGACCACCTGTATATTCCTTATAACGTTCTTCATATTTTTTCCCTTTCGACTTGGTCCAGTGTATATCCAGCATTCAACATTTTTGCTTCATCTTACGTCCAGACGCGTTGTATTACTCTTGCATATTCTGAAGGTGTGTAATTTGGTTCAGATTTCTCAGAGTTAATCTAGATATCCACCTAGATGCTACCCAACATCGGTGTTCCTAATCCAAATGGTCGTAACAGGCGGTGGCGCACCCCAGTGGCAACGTCACCGCCTAGAGTTAGTATTGATAACCAGAGTTCTTCTCTTCATGCTTCGCCGTCCCATACGCATCCTTCATCGCAATCCTTCTTGTCCTCCACTCGTACTTCAAACCCACTTCACGTCCCGGTTACCCCAGAAACTGCCACTAGTCCATCAGTCCCCCAGTTAACCACGCATGTTGCACAGCTCATGTTTTCCTCATCGAACACGCCACGCCCTACTCATCAGGCGGTTCCTGCACACATAGCACAACAGAGATATGCTCAGCTGGTGGATAAGGTGCAACAGTCGGTGATAAGAGATTGGATGCCACATCCTATGTCTCCTGCAGAAGTCGATAAACATCGCCTTGATTGTGCCACACGCCTTGGCCAGATACAGGGTTTGGAAAATAGGCTTCGGCAGATTGCTCCGACACGCGATACGAAACTTGAGCAGACCCTTATCACAGCACGAATTGACTATAGGTTTCGATTCTGGCGTACATTCCGTCTGAATGACCTTCCTACAGAAATATTAACCAACATATTTCGCTTTGTCACATGGTCCTCAACAAATGCCAATGCAGGTGTTAAAGGTCGTTTGTGGCTTACTTGGACGTGTAAGCATTGGCGGACAATTGCGCTCGAGGATCCTACCTTGTGGAATGCAATCTGGTTTCGTGATCTTCCTCCGTTTGAGCGATCGCTGGCTTGGTTTGACAGAGCTGGCGTGGCTCCATTGGACATTCGTATCAATGATCATGACGAATTTCATTTCAACGACAAAGATATGAACGCCCTGCTAACGAAGTTGTTCGCCAAGATATCTAATATTCGAATCCTCATCATCGTGGTCGAAGAATGGGAGCCCGTTCTCGTGGTGCTTGATAAACTTCGCTCTGCCAGCCGTTCTGGCGTTCCACTTGCCATCGAAAGATTCGAACTGCACCGTACTGGTTCGCCATACATTCAACTCGGTGAAGGATATCAGCCCAGCTCTTATCTTCTACCCATCCCCCTTTTTGGTGGGGCACAGACAACCTTCCTAAGATACGTTTCTCTCAACGGCGTCCATGTCGATTGGCGGCATTCTTCACTTACAAATCTCACAACACTCGACCTTCGGCGAATACCTCTCGAAAGATCACCTGGCACACTTGAGTTTCGAGATCTTCTCAGAAACTCACCCAGATTACACAAGTTATGTATGGATGGTGCTGGTCCTCAGTGGAAAGAAGAACAAGACATGGGCGAGCTTGAGGCTATCAAGCTCCTCGAGCTTAAAATCTTCATTATGTCTGACTTCAGCCTTCACTACGCCTCCCACGTCCTTTCCCATATCTTAGCCCCCAATGTTCGGGATCTCACACTAATGAATTTCGTCGGAGAGGATTATACCCCCATAGTCGCACAAATCACTAGCCGTTTCGCTGAGGTCAGAATATTAACAGTCTATTCCGTGGAGCTGCTCGACTCTGCCCAAACTACTCGGACTCTAGTCAAATGGCTGGAATCGATGCCTTTGTTGACCTACCTGCGCATAGCTCAGGTCCAACAAGTGTTTCTCGATGCATTTCTCCGAGATCCCTACACGTTTCGGCTTGTGTCGGAGCAAGCTTCTGCGGCAGGCCAATGTCTTTGTCCTAATATCTGTATTCTTGAATGTCAGGCAGTGGATCCGAAGGTGATATATTCTTGGGGGAAGAGCAGAACAAGTATAGGTGCTCCCTTGAAGAAGATCTATATCACAAAAGATGTCGCTAGTCAGATCACCCATGACGATCAAATGAAGCTCAGTACGATCGCAGGGCTGTTTGTGCTAGAATTCGGAGGAAAGGCACCGGAAGAAGATGAGATACTCAAGTAATCCAAAGACGCTACATACTGATTCAAGTCAACTCTACCATAGTATTTATGTAGTTATAAGTATAATAATCATCCTACTTGTGCATATGACCACGATTGGAGCCTGAGGTTCGCCGATGACCGTTTATTTGAGTCCGACTTGCTGAGAAAATTTAAATGTATACTTATTCTCGTACAACAGCAGGATGTGAAAAGATAATTTATATGACAAATTATTGCTGTATGTAGATGCCCACTCATGTACATGTGAAATCTCGATATCCAGAATGTCCTGTCAGAACGCGTTTATCAGCTTGAC